>BHDV01065499.1:2807-31617 GCA_005406045.1 Adoxophyes honmai
GACTTTTAGTAAATATGTACAAAAACAGAAGTTTCCTTTCAGGATAAAGCTAATTTGAAGTCGGTTTTTTTTTGTTTAAAATTATGTCTTTTCAGGTGGCGAAAATCTTTATCCCCTACGCAATGAGAGCCAAAAAGGTGGACATGAAGCAACTGAAGCATTGCACTTGGAATATGCTCACTGAGAAAACTGAAGGCGAAAAGGAGGTGGTCACACCAACCACGTTCTCGGACATCTACAACAAACTGCCGAGCAAGCTGTCCTCTAATATGCGAGAGTCGCTCAGTGTGCCCCTGGCTTTACTGTCGGTCCTACATTTAGCTAACGAGAAAGGTCTCGTGCTAGAGAAGAACGAAGACTTGCAAGATTTCAATATAGTTGGTCTTTTAGAGTGATGTCGTTTGAAAAATGCGAATGAAATTTACTTGGCCAGATTGACCTCTAGAGCGCTAATGGCGTGAGAACCATTGAAGAGGTTCCTACGCTAATATCATACATGAGTACATGACCAATATTTGAGTTCTACAATGGATTTTAATGCATATTAATACAAAAAGCATTTTTTTTAGTAATATAATAATTGTTATTTAAAAACAATATGATTGGCATTGCATTATAATAACGTATTTTTATTTTATACTCATTTGCAAGTGTTTTTTTAGTGATCGATTAATTGATTACCTCGTAAATGTTATTAGATAAGGATTACTTCAACAGTAAGCTGGGCTCGTAAGTTGTAAATAAAACAAGATGGATTATACAAAACTTTTTTTATTTTTAAAACGGTAAACAATTACAGAAATAATCATTCAAAAACGCAACTTATTTGTGAGAGATAACACTTATCAACGTCCGTTTGTTACAGTAGTAGCGAAAAATAATCAACTATTTAAAAATCGCCGTAAATAGAACTTTTGAACAATGTAAACGTTAAATTAAATAAGTCATATTCTAGCACTTTTAAATAGTTTACGTATCGGAAGAATTAATCAAAGAACACAAGCATTTAGCAGTATTTGATGAGATAGAGTGGAGATTTATGCCTTCACTGCCACGTCTCAGAGTCGAACTGCGAATCTTCGATAGCGGCACTGGGCGAAAGTCACGTCAACGTTGAATACACGGTTTTTTTATATTTCGCAAGTTCTATTGACGGCGCGTATAAGCTTTATTGCTTCATATTGCTTTTGTTTTCAAAGGCTTGTTCTCTTATCGTTGGTCAAACGCAAAGAAACTATAATTATTTAATACACTAACATAGAACGTAGAAAAATATGAGTATTTACAATGTCACAATATCAAATTTCAAACACTCACAAAGGCGTACGTAAATGCTATAACTTAAGAAATCAACCATATACATGTGTAGTTTGGCTTATAACTGAAAACAATTGTAAATAAAAAAAGTAACTTCCATTCTTCACTTGTCTTTTATATCTTAGAGGAAAAAAAAAACAAAATTCCCTAACCATTAAGACTCTTACATAAAACAATCAAGCATTTAAACGACTTACATCTAGAATAACAAAGTAACAAAGGTATCAAAATGTTCAGAGAGATCTTCTAAAACTACAAAAAATAAGGCTATTCAAGTATTCAGTCTAGTCTCTGGAAGTTCCAATTAAAACACGGAAACCGTACGTGACGACTCTGCGACTGATGTACCCATAATAAATAGTACGCGACTAAATTACAAAGACTTCTCTCTAGACACTTTAATACGCCATTTACTCGAAGCGCATAAATTTAAAAATAAATCCCCTTCATAAGTAACTATCACAATTACGCATTGCTTCGCAACATTTGACATAGAGAATGAGATTTTATATGATACATATCAACAAGTAAAAATGTAGTTTAGTGTGCAGGTTTGACTTATGCTTCGGATTTTGTGTCTTCTATTTTAGTGGATTCAGTTTCGGTTTTTTCACTGGTTTTTTTTTCTGTTTCGTCAGCCTTTTTCTCTGTCAAGGGTTCAATGGCTTCGGCTTTCTTTTCGGTAACTTTGTTGGCAATTTTTTCAGGCGAATCTCCACTAGTGTTTAGTGTAGGTAAATCTCCACTAGAGTCTTTGGTGGGAGACTCATCAACGCTGCTGGGGTAGCCAGTATCGTGGGTTATAGAATCCTTGGACTGTTCTCTCTCTGAATTGCTTGTTGTGTCGTTGGAATTGTCTAATGTTTCTGACGAAGTGTCACGTACGGGGGAATCTAGCTGCTCAATTTTGTCTCCAGAGTAGTTCAAACTGTCTGGATTTGCTTCGAATGACTTGTTTTCGATGACGGTGTGATTACTTTCCAAGCTTTCATCAAGGTCAGGAAGTGACGTGTCTGCTGCTTCCTTTGCATCTACAAAATCATCATCGTCCTCCAAAGTACTTTCAACGATGTTGACTGTTTTCGTTTCATTTTCGCTATCAACTACTAATACTGATTCGGTATCCTTATTTCTATCTTCTGTCGTCGTAGCAGATTTAGATTCAGCATGGAGTTCTGACTTTCCGCTTTCAGAAACATTTTCTTCTGTAATTTTCTTAACCACCTCAACATCTTTTGAAACTGTTTCGTCATCTTTCGTGTGACTAGTATTTCCAATAGTTTCTGCATGTGTATCTTCAGCTACAGCCGTATCTTCAGCTACAGCCTTATCTTCAGCTACAGCCGTATCTTCCACTACAGGCGTATCTTCCACTACAGGCGTATCTTCAGCTACAGCCGTATCTTCAACTACAGGCGTATCTTCAACTACACCCGTATCTGCAACTACAGCCGTATCTTCAACTACAGCCGTATCTTCAGCTATAGCCGTAGCATCCTCAGCTACAGCCGTATCTTCAGCTACAGCCGCAATCTTCCTCTCCGTTTCACTGGGTTTCAAGGCAGCAATGGCGATACTAATATCTTCGCCATCCAGTAGGAGTTTCACAAGGGCTGGCTCCGTGGTGCTGTCGAGGAACTCAATGTGGATCGGAGTATCGTTAGCCATGAGTTCGTCGAGTCTTTTACTGGCGGCGGAGGCCACGGCCGCGTCGATGCCTGCGAGGCGGCAGCACTTGGCCAGCGGCTCGATAGCGGCGACGTCCACAGGCAGCTGCCGGAACTCCTCGCACTTGGCTTTGTTGCCATAATCTATGAACTGCACGTGATAGCTCGTATCACAGAATTCTAGTATCTTGCCGCGGTACCACTGCTCGTCTTCTGCCCAGAACGCAGCGCACACCGACCCCACTTTGAGTTCGTCCGCTTGCTCGAAGTCCGGAGCGTCGCACATGGCTTCCATCACTTTGTCGAGTTCGGTTGTCTTATCGTCGAGGTGGACGTAGAATTCGTCTGCCGCGTGGACGTAGCACAGCTTGCCTGTACTGCGCAAGTCCTGTCCGACGGGCGCCGGGCGCTCCGCCGGCGGCTGCTCTTCACAAAGCCCCACAAGCTCCTCAGTCACAGACTTCCCTTCGAGGTAAAGCTCCACGATGGATATATCACCCGAAGCGATGAACTGAACGTTGAAAATGGTGGCGCCTTCGGCGGCCAAATCGTTGAACTTGACTTCAGATTTGCGCGACCACGATTTGATGTCGCGAGGTTTCTGCAGCGCGCATTTTCGGGACAGCGCCGGTTTGAGTTTCAGTTCGGCGGGCATGCTTCGGAGCTCGGTCGCGATGGACGCGTTGCCGTAATCCATGAAGAGGACTTCGGTGCCTTCGGACCCATCGACTATAACTTGAGCGCGGTACCACGCGCCGTCTTCTGGGTATTTCGCGGCGCAAAGCACGCCTTCCTCGCGGGAGGCGAGCTCGGGGAAGTTCTCCGCATCGACCATGGCAGTTTCCATGGCTTGGAGTTCCGGCGCTGCTGACTCTAATTGGATCCAGAACTCGGAAGGCGAGTTGACGTGGCTGGCGAAGCAGGAAGGCAGGTCCCCACACTCGGGCTGCTCGGAGCGCGCCGCGTGGCCCTGCGCCACTAACTGGTCCGTGATGTTGCGGCCTCCCACAAACAGATCGACGTACGTGGTCACGTCTTTGAGCACTATGAGAGCGTCGACCGGAGCTTCCGTGTCTCCGACTAGGGTTTCGAAGCTTTCGGCGGCCGCCTCGGACCACTGCCCGGTCCCTGTGGGCACGGCGTTGACGCTGGAGCGCACGGCGTAAGGCTCGATTAGCCGCATCGCTTCGGCCATCTTCTTGATGACTCCCGGCTGGTTGTCGAGCACATCGGTGTTCCCGTAGTCGATGAATCGCACGGTGGTGATGTCGGAATCGAGGTCCAGTATTTCTGCGCGGTACCAGAGGTCGTCGGCCGAGAACTTGGCGACGCAGAGCGTGCCCATCTCGCGCGTCTCCAGGTCTTCGTACTTGTCGGCTTCGGCCTTGAGCTGGGCCTGGATCTCCTCGATTTTGTCTATCTTGTCGCCCATCTGCAGCCAGAAGTGTCCGGGGGTGTCGATGTGGCTGATGTAGACTTGAGTACAGCCAGGGGGCAGGGAGATAGGTTCGGTTTCGGCGACCGGCTCCTCCGTCGGTGCCAGTTCTTCTTGTTCGGGAGTGACGCGGGGAGTGGCGAGTTTCTCTTCGACCAGCTTCATTGATAAGTCGACGCCGTCTAGGTGTAGACTAGCGAGCCAGCCGTCCGTGCCGAAAGCTAAGGTCACTTGTACCTCCTTGTCCGTGGTCCACTCGGTGAGTTTCTCTGTAGCGCTCTCCTGCAGCGCCACGAGGCCGAGGCTGGCGATGAGGGCCTGCGCGCACGGCTCGAAGAACGACGGGTCCAGGACCTTGATCTGGTCCTTGGAGATTGTCTCCATGTTTCCGTAGTCTGAGAACTGTACCTTGGCTTCGGTCTCGGTGGCGCTGACGATGAACGCGCGGTACCAGTTCTCGTCTGAGGACTTGGCAGCACATAGGGTGTCCGGCTCGAACGTGGTCAATGGTTCAGGAGTACCTGTGAAACAAGGGTGGGCTTTAAGTGAACCTGCAGACTAAAAGTTCATCTATGGAGCAAGAGCAATGAGTTAAAAGAATGGATAGCAACTACATAGTTACTTTCAGGGTAGCTCTTTCTAACTGCTTCATGGCATTCCAATGTTACTGATCAGCAATTCCTATCCAAAAAACATTGCCCGTGAAAATATCTTACCTTCCTCGTAGAACGCGAACAGCCTATCCAGCAATGCTTGTATCTTGTCAACGTCCGATGCCTTCTGCAGATAGATCTCGTTGAGATTCTCCAAGTGCTGTAGGGTGGCCAGACCGAAGTTGTAGTTGAAGACCGTGCGCGTGCAGAGAGTGGTCACCTCTTCGTATGCGCCCTCGTCGGGCTCGAAAATAGCCAACTTTTGGCCTGTCTTTATGTCATACAGCGTTGACACTAAGCTGGAAACAAGAAGATCGCACTTAGAGGTCTAAAGTCACAGTAAGACTTACAAAAATGTCACTACAGTACTCAGAACATTAATGACAAATAATTTTTATTTAATGCATTGAGTTATAGTAAAACTCCTAAAACAAATCTTTTAAATCGAGTTTAGCTTGACATGTTTCGAGCTAGGAGCCTCGAGCGAACAGAGCGGTGGCTACAGATTAGCCAGAAATATGTTCAGCTCAACTCGAATAGATGAGTGAGTAGAACACATGTTGTTTATTATTTTGGCTATCTACTCGTGCGAGGTTGTAGAAGTGATACAAATAATCTCCATAGCTCGCGGTAGATACCTGATGCCTTCCACGCTGTTGATATAGATAATGAACTTGTTGCCAGTGAGCCGCGTTTTCAGTTCTTCGAGGGAGAGCAGTGTCTTCGACTCTGCTGTGTAGTTGTTGAGGCAGCATTCTAGGGACTGGTAATAGTAGACGCTCAATTCCGTCGGCAATACCATGAGCTACAACAAAAAATAAAGTTTTCAATAGACATAATTTTGCTAGCGGTCTTCTATGGATGAACAATTTACAGTGATCAGCTACGTTTAAGGATACTGTTAGTTTGATATTTATGTCTAGTTAGTCAAATGTCATCGGGGGAGAAAAGTTTTGTTTCTTACTGATGTAGATGTCGTAAGATGCGACTAAGGAAATAGGTTTAGATGATACAGGTGACAGGCTAACTTGTCACTAGTATACCTCTTGTAACTATACAGGGTGATAATGAAATCCGTAACGAAAAAAATTCCTGATACTCAGAATCATTAACACAATACAATGGTAAAATAAAAAAAGGACTTTTTTTTTCTTTTTTTTTCATCGGAAAATTCCCAAAAAAATATTGAATGTGGACATACTACAAACCGCGGCGCGCTAAGGCAGGGCCCCGACACTCCATACAACCGACCGCGCGTGATAGCCTACTACTACTACATAAACTACATAACGTCTGTACACGCACAATGTGTGTGCGTAAACTATGCAGGGCCATCACTCAATTTGTAGCTTTGTAGAACTAAATAAGAACTCGTTAAATAAGTTAGTTATTAAGTGCCTAAGAAGATTTTTCATAAGAAAAACTATAGTATTACAGCCTAATTATACAAATATTATGGAATAATGTGAGCGTTTCTTACATTTGTTCATCGGATGGAAATCTGAAAAATCTCCGATTCTTGTTTGAATAATTGATTTCCAAACACCCATATACCGAACAATAGCGAACCATTTTTATTCTATTCTCTAGCCAATAATTTCACGTGTTTCACACCTAAGTATAAAATATTAGAGAAAATTTTCCTACCCGCGCATTATGTGAGTAATGGCAACCGTGTGACGTAAGCGCGGTGTGACTGCCTCGTTGACTGCTGCGTCGCAGGCGACGATATTTTGGCGGGGGGAGGTGAGTGTCGCTTCTTTACGAAGTAATAGTTTCTATTCTTTGGCTAAGGGCTAAAATTGAAGGCGTATCGTGCGAATGACCAGATGGGACCAGTCAAAGCGCGGTAAATGTAAAGCCGGGGATACACATGCCCGTAGCTTGCACACTAGTATCCCAGCTCCTTGCAAGTGCCAGCTACAGTCATGTTTATCACTAACTGGCATGACTGTAACTGGAAGCTAGCTAGTTGCAAGTAGCTGGCACAACATTTGATTTCCTTGCATGCCCGCTGAAAGAGGGGCCGCAGGGGGCTGCTAACCTGGCACTTGTGAACTGCCGCGACAGCTACGTGCATGCCAGTAGACAGTACAAATGAATCACTTGTAGCTAAAAATCTTAGTGTTATTTCCAATTTGTTTATTGCCGGGATGGCATTTCGCATGTGAGTATCCCCAAATCTTCCTAACAACTTCGATTTTTATCCATGTTGTAGGTACGAAATACTCTCACGAACTGCCCATGCTGCGATGGTAATACCGGCATGCAAGGGCACATTATACATGCCAGTGTTACTTACAAATGTATCCGCAGTGTGCAAGTTACTCGTACATGCCAGTAACTTTCATACCAGCTAATTTACTAGCATGTGTATCCCCGGCTTAACTGTTTAGTGGACGGTAGTTTTACATTTGCCACAATCAAGGGGATACCTACCCCAAATAAAAAATAAAATCTCAAGCGCGCAGTCGACGTGAGCTAATCATCCCGTTCGTACGATAGGTAAGCGCGAAGTGTGCGAGTTACAATGTCGTCAGAATTTTCAAATCGCGAGTACTAGAAATGGTGCGAGTGTATCGAAAACGGCGAAAATTTGAAGGCTTCCCGTGGACGGTATCGGGATGAAAGTGTACCTAGACTCCGGGCTCAGGGACTCCGAGACCCCGCGGTTCTTAACGTGCGCTTGATTTTTGCAGCCCCCTTGTGATTTTTATGTTTGGGGCGAAATCAAGCGCCGTGTGTACATGAACGAACCACAAAATGTGCAGGATCTGAAAGACAAGATTGTGAGTGCATTTTCTGAAGTGAAAAGTGACACTGAAGTGCTAAGGAGTGTGAATGAGAACGTTTTGAAACGTGCAAGACTCTGTTTGGAGAAAAATGGACTCCATTTTGAACACTTATTAAGGTACGCTTAGTTTAGATTAGTAGGATAGAGTTGATTTTTTATTATTATTGTACATAAGATGATTCCAATTTTTTAACTACGCCCGAATGCCGAATTTATGCAGACCTAATTTTATTTTTAATCTACCTTACCTAACCTACAAGTTTTCAAGTAATTGATTTTTATAAAACTTCTGCATTTCGACGGTCCTACTCGTAAGCCCGTAAAAGTAGGAAGGAAAATTTGCAACTGTAAAAAATTTGTAGGTACTGAATAACCCGTATTAATTTCTCGCATGGAAGTGTACCTACCTACGAGTCACGAGTGCGGTAGACGACGCCCAACGCGCTTGTATTTACTTGCCCGCGCGGTGTCCATAATGTTAGCACTTTTTAGGAAAACTTTGATGATACATAACTTCTTATTTACAAAACAAAATGAGAAACTACTCAAATTATATTTTTAAGTTTTATTAACAAACAGGTATGTAAAATTTCGTTACGGATTCCATTATCACCCTGTATTTACACCTAAAAAATATGCTATAGGTACAAAACACGAAATAATCATAGTTTTGGGTTTCTAAAGTTGCGAGCGCTCTGTCCATCCCATTTGGGAACACAGGCGTGATGTAAGTGGGCCAATAAGTTTTTTGTGTTGTAATTCTATCCCGTAAGTTAGGAAACAATTGTGATAAGCTTAGAAAAATGTGGCATTAAAGGTCCTCTTTTATGCCCAGGTCAGATGCGCCACAAATAAATGTTTGTAAATATAAAAATCTCTTTAACTTAGTGTCAACTATATCCTATAAAACTTCAATTTTACTTGGTAATTCAGGAGTCGTTACCATGGCAACTAGGGACCTAAAATAGCTGACTACAGTTACTTACATCGGCGAGAGTGGTAGTGATGGTGTTGCCATAGTCGCCCAGGGCCGCGGTAATGTTGTCAGGGTCCGACGTGTCTTGTAATATCACGCGGTAGATCTTCCCGTCGCGCTTCACCGTGCAGTGGATACCATCCGCCAGTGTTGTCAACATTTTAGCTATTTTAAGCTTATGTAGTTACTTACATCGGCGAGATTGGTGGTGATAGTGTTGCCATAGTCGCCCAGGGCCGCGGTAATGTTATTAGGGTCCGACGTGTCTTGCAGTATGGCGCGGTAGATCTTCCCGTTGCGCTTCACCGTGCAGTGGATACCATCCGTCAGGCTGTCTTGGGATAGTGGTGTCAGCTAAAACAAAGTGTTATTTGTAGATTACTTTCTTAGTAGTAATACCCCGCTTTACGCGACCCCTATATGCGCAGTTTCACTATAATGCGAATTTCAAATTTCACTCAAAATGCCCACGCGAAAGAGTGCGTATAAACATGCATAATGTAAACATCAACTCCTCTATGATCGTGGGAATCCCCGCTTCTTCTGAACATTCTGCTTGAAGAATTGGGAATTCCCCACCTATCGACTTTGTTCTATGGAGATTTCCTTGTTCGTTTCGTTTGTTCCGTCATTGTAATGTTCGCACTTACTTGAGGCTAGATCCAAGACTGAGGGTACCCTCCAGTTTACAGGTATGTGGATAAATGTCTACCCACATCTCAATACATAACAGTCATGTTTAGTCCGGCTGGCAGTCGTTTGTTGGAAATAGACACATAATTTAACGTTACATCAAAAATGTGTACTATGTTTTTATTTTTCTGCAATTTGTGGCTGGCAACTATTGCCAGCTTGCACTTACTTCATACACTAAAGCAAGATGCACATAGTTGCCCGGCCACAAATTGCAGTAAAATGTAGCCCGTTTAGAAAGGCCTTAAACCTTGATATACGCGAAATTTCAGTTTAACAAATCCAAGTCAATACTTACTAAATTGACGTCGATGTTAGCAATAGCGTTCTCTACGAGAGAGACTTTCTCCAGGTCGAGCTGGACGTAGAACTTCTCGAAGGATACCACGTGCGTGACGCGGCAGGGCACCTGCTGACCCACGATGATTGTCATGTCTATTGCTTCGTCTGAAACACAAAAAAATCTTAGTCATTTACGCTTTTTATTAAAAACATTTAACGTATGACAACCGTGCCTAGATTGTATTTAGGTTTAGGTGGATAACTTGTCAGAAGTTCAGATTTTCAACAGTGAAAATTCATTTGTTGATAGTAAATAGTTTGAAAAAAAAAAAGAAAACATATGTACTATAATACTATGTAGATGAATTCTGTTATACTGTCCCTGTTCCACCCCTACTACTTCAAATCTTGTTACATTAAATGCCTGTGAAAGTACTCTCACTACCTAAAATCTTGCCACGTCAGATGCCGGGTACTGTAGTTACACTTCAAATCTAAGCTTGGCAAAATAATAACAGAAAATTCAGATTTACCTTTTAGAGTGACAGACGACTGCTGTTCAGAGAGAACAGCCAGTTGTTTCTCGGCGAGCATATCCACGACGCTCGCACCATTATTCCAGAGAGACACTTGGTGCAGCCCATCCACACAGTCCTGGAAAACGCACTGGTACCGCGGCGCGTTGAAGCACAGGTCGATCTCAGGGTTCGCCTTCCACTCGCCATCTTTAGGCGCTACACCGACTAGAGAACAGTGTATCGCCATTTTAGGCAGCTCCATTAGTTGACTGTCCAGTTGCCAGATGTCTTTGGAGTCCACGAGCTGCTTGTTCCCGAAGTCGACGTATTGGACGATGAATTTGGAGAACGGTTGGGAAGAGACTACTGTCGCTCGGTAGAGGACGCCGTCGGCTGGGTATCTCGCGAGCACGGACGCCCCTAGAATAGAATAGGATTTTTTTTATTTACTAGAATACATAGCTCACATTTACAATTATGAAATAACAATATTTTTACTTTATTTACGTTATTTACTTTTATTATAGGCTAAACGTAAGGCCCTGCACAGACGACAGACTGTCCGTGACGGACTTTTTAGTCTGTGAAAATATAACCCTATGGAATTATAACCGTACACGACGCGCAAAAAGTCCGGCGCACAATGGATACAATCCACGCAGACTTTGTGCGCCGCAGACTCGATGGCACAAAAAGTCTGTCGTCTGCGCTGCTCCTAAAGGAAATGAGATCATTAGTTGCGTATTATGGCATTTTTTTTATTTTTTATACTATACATGACTGTATAGAATGCATTATACGTATTATTATATTTAGTTACGTATACTACTAACCTACAGGGACGGCGCCGGTGAAGGATTTGACGCCCTTATAGAGCTCCGGTATCTTGTGCATCATCTCCAAGAACTTAGGCTGGAGGGAGATCATTTGGGTGAAGAAGTTCTGCGGGGAGATTATCCATGTGACAGACACTTCGTGTTGGGCTCCGGACTCGACTGTAGGGTCGGTGAAAGGGGTTTCAAGGGATACGGGGTTGGATAGCTCCTTGTATTGTACTTGGGTGAACTTTGAGCGGGTTTTGTGCGGGGGGGCGCGGCCCGAGCGGTCTCTGTTAGAGCCGAAGCTACGGTCGGAGCGCTTGTCGGAGTCGGAACCGAACGAGCGATCGGCTTTCTCGGCGCGATCTCGCGGGGTGAAGTTGCTTCGGGTCCTGTCGCCCCTGTTGTCTCTGTCTCCTCTGTTGTCTCTGTCGCCTCTGTTATTGAAGTCTCGTTTTTGGTTCCAGTCTTTCTTCTCGGCCCAGTTGTCGCGCCGCTCGCCGCGTTCTCGGTTATCTCTGTTGTCTCTATTGTCTCTGTTGTCGCGATTGTCGCGGCGGTCGAACCGCTCGTTGCGATTTTCGCGAGCGCTGTTGCTGCCCCATTCGTCAGGTTTCTTTTCCCATTCGTCTTGTTTATTGAACTTGTTGTCACTGGAAAAAAATGCTAGTTATGACCACATCTATGTTAAAGGCAGCCCGATTTCCTAACAATTCAACCAATATTTCTTTTTACATGAGTAAAATAGACTGAAAAAATTATGTATCGTCTTTTTTATAGTTGGGTCAAAATATAGATTGAATTGGTATAGGAAAACGAACCACCTTGAGCTCGAATAGTAGGAAGAGAGTGGATAATGAGAGTCAAAGGGTGATTCCGAAGTGGGTTAATGGTTAAACTTTTCCATGAAGTATATGATATTTTGTATGTTTTAAGCAAGTAACTATCTTTTCATTTATAATTTCGTCGAAATTAAAAGGACACGATGTATAATTTACTTTCATCGCCTTCTCATTGTCTACTCTTTCCCCAGTCATAGAATAAGTTCAAAACAAGAGTAAAGTAACAAAATTAAAAGGTCAAACATTACTTTGTTACACAATTAGTTTTTTATACAATTAGTTTAGCATTATAAAATTAAACGTCGCATACAGAATAGTACAAGATCATGTGCATAAAAATAACACACCACACCAAGCTATACAACAAAACAAAACAATACGACGGAGTGCAACCTAGAACACCAAGCGCTGAAAGTGTAAAAAAAAAAGGAGTGCGTGCGTAACGGTGAAGTTGCCACGCCGACGATGCGGTGTAAGAATAACGTTCAAATGTGGGCGCGACCAAGCGTGAGCAAGCAAATAGGGCGGCAAAACGAGAACGTGATAATATCATATTAATGCTTACGTTTAATAATTCATACGGGATGTTAATATGTTCTGTGAAATGACGGATGAGAGAGCAGAACACGTAAGCATTAATCGGAGCGAGCGGAGGTTTCATTACGTTTGTTAACTGCCTTGAAATGGTCTAAATCTCAAATTGACATGTTCTAAGTTACTGAAATGAGACGACTAAATAATAATTAAACTGGATTTGAGATAGCGTGTATCTAAAGTTTGTTTTTATTGCTGATGTTTTTACACTTGATGCCTTCGTAATTACGGCAATTTAGGATAAAATAAAAATAAATCCGCTGTATCAATAACTCATTTAACACGTTTGTTGCCCAACATACTTCATCTAGTGTGGGCAGCCAACATGTTGATTCAATTAGACACAAAGTCAGAATTAGGTGGGCAAGTAATTTAATTAGAGATTATCTGAAACTCTATCTATCAATACTTCGAATTGTGTATAAATCTATCTGTACATCAGTTAGTCAGTAAAGTTCGCCGATGCCATTTACCAACCGTGGCACCATGACATTTGAGATTTAGACAGCAACAGCCTAATAAAATTAATGAGATGCAATCGTAATGAACCCAAACAAGCGCAACAAAAACCGGGTGATTCTCCGGTACCGTTTGAGCCGGTCCTGGACCGACGCCTTAGCATGGGCCTTCTGGGTATCGGCCGACGCCGCCTCGGCCGCCTGCTTGAGTCTCTTGCCGACCCCGGTCGAGTCTTTGTGCTTCCAACCGGGCCTTTGGCTTTTGTCCGGCTGATCGGGCCTAGGTTTTCTTCTGTCGATACATTATGCACTGTCAACTGGGATTTCACTCTTGCGTCGCTGATTTTGTAGGAAATACATACACGTACTAAATTTATAAATTGTTGGTTGATTGGTAAAAGCCAATAAGTTGACATGACACTGTACAAAACAATACTGCGCGTAACTGCTACCTTTTATCAATTTTCCCTAAGTTTAGGGTGAAGGAGCATTTACTAAGCACGTATTCCACCAAAGACAACATCTCCGCTTTCCATCTAGCGAGTTCGTGTCAAACGTGCGCCTTTACTGCATTAAAAAAAATTAAGACTGTGTATCAACTTATTGGATTTGCCCATACAAATCTCGAAAATTTCCCCTTTAAGGAAAATTGAGACTAAACAAATCACATCATTTACTCTTATACCTCCCTATTTTCAGGCATTTGCCCATTAAAAGAATAACTCTCAACGGTACCTACAAGCCGCGACGTCTCGTAACGGTCGACTGCTGTCCAAGCAGACGAGTGCCTACTACCTTAGGTAGGAACCTAGGTTCCTAGGTCGACAACGTACCTATTGTCTCTGAAGTTCTGTCTCGGCGGCTGGGCGGCGGAGTCCTCCCATTCGTCGGCGGGCGCCGGCGCGGGCGCAGCGGCGCTCTCCCACGGCTTGCCGCGTCTGTTCACAACGTATGGAGCGCATTAAAAAAATGGTGGACTCTACTGAGATAAGCACAGAGTTCTACATAGGGCACATGCATGGATTTTTAGTGATTCTTTCTCAACACGACTTTTAAACTATAATTATTATAAATTGGATCTGTGGTGCTTGTCGGCTTAGCACAGCTAGACGTGAGTAGAGATGCGCGCGAGATAGACTATAGCTGTCACTGTTTGACTAGAGAGGTCAGATAATGACCGGTAGATAATCCCTCGCGCATGTCGCTGTGTTAAGTCTACCGGTGTAAATGAGCATCTGAGTGAGAGCAATAACAAGATACAGCTGTCGTCATATTGCGTATTGGACGATAAATTGAAAATCATTATGGGAATTAAATTAGATGAGCGTATACCTAATAATTAACAGAAAATAATTACACAAATTATTACGCTTTACAAAAACTAGAAAGCAGTCCAACACATCAAAACAACAAGAAGCTAAATAAATTCAAACTAACGGGGCAAACGCTCCGCCTAGCAAATACTAATACTGTCTAATACCCATTAAAAACTATCTCTTAGCGCGCCAAACAAATAAAAAATCCGTAATTAGCTCACCTCTCCCCCTTTTCTTGTTTCCCGCCAAACTTGTCGCTATGGCGGCCGGGCGCCGAGCGGTCGAACGGCTCCCGACTCTCCCTGTAACACAAATTCCTTGCCATCACACCAACAACTGCACTAACAACCACTACCCGAGATGGACTAGGTAAAACACAATAAGCCCGTCCAAACACAGGTTCAAGGAACCGAGACCAAGGTCAAAATCACTGAGTCACGCGAGCGTTCAGTACGAAAAAAGTTGGAGCGTAGAGAAAAACCGCCGGTACGTTGTAAATATTCCAATTAAGGTTTACGGGTAGAATTTGTGAGAGTAAAGCGTCCGTGAGTGTTAAGTGTTCGATGGCTTTATCTGTGATCTTGACAAGATTATCCCAACCAGTGTTGGTGTGAAAATCTATGTCAACTAGGTGGTTGATAACGCTGTACTATCTGAGATGACTGTTTGATGTTTGACCGTATCAATTTACGAATAAACTATGATAGAAAAACGAATATCATGATCTGATAATTTTAAACAAAAAAAAACCGACTTCAAATTAGCAATATTTTGAAAAGATTCTGTTTACTGAATGTAAAATCTTGACTTCATCAACAAATTACCGAAAACGCCGTACATCTCCATATAAAATTTGAAGAGTTCCCTCGATTTCTAGAAAGATTCCATCATCAGATCCTGGTGTCGTGCCAATGGGACCAATTTCGAGTTATACCCTATCGATTAAAAAAAAAATTTTTGAAAATCGGTCCACGGGTCTCCGAGCTATCGAGTAACATACACACAAAAAAAATAAATAAATAAATAAATAAAAAAAAAATTGGTCGAATTGAGAACCTCCTCTTTTTGAAGTCGGTTAAAAAGAGGCCAAATTAAAAGTATCCGAAACAGTCGAGCGTTTATGACGAGAGGGATGAATATGAATGAAGCGAAGTATGCCAGAATAGAAGCGAATGACGTTGTCTGCATAAATCGCAGGTAGGGTGTAATTTCTATGTATTTATGTACGTCAGATAATGAATTACAATATTTAAACACAATTAGGCCTAATGCCTATGTTTTCACAGCACACGAAACGTGTCGAACAAAACATACTATCGTTTCGTAGCCACTAAACAGGTACGTAAGAGGTGGCTAAGGAAATAGGTGTACGCTTTAGGCGATAGACTAACGATCTGTCACTATTATACCTCTTTTTAGATAAATATGGAATCTAAAAATTAAGCAAAAGGTCGCCATGAAGTGTGGATTTATCATGATTTTGCACTGTGTAGCGTTTCGTGTGCTCTATTAACACACACACGCACTTAAATAAAAAACGGTCACTGTTTATTGTCAAACCAATTGATTCCTGACCCATCACAAAACCTATTGCGGAGCCGTGGTAGCCTAGAGCATCGTTTCTTAACTTCGGGTCGCGACCCAAATTTGGGTCGCAGGCCATATCGAGATGGGTCGCTGGACCCGCGGGAGTTTTTGGAAAACAAACCGCAATCACTGCATTTCATTTGTTTTAAATGGTTGATTGGGTCGCAGGCTTCTAATATTTTTGAATTTTGGGTCGCCAGGCAAAAAGGTTAAGAACCACTGGCCTAGAGGTTTGATCTGCAGCCTCTCACGCATTTGACCCGCGTGCGAACTGCCCAATCCCTGGGAGGAAGCTGTCGTAATCGTAAATACGTAAGACGTAAATCCGGATTAACATAAAACCTATTTACAGTCAACGCCATTGCGACTTCTGCGGTGGCTCAGGAACCAATTGGTTTGTGTGTGTGTACAGAATACCGACCTGCCGCGGAAGCTGCCGCCTCTCTGTGCGAATTCGTCATTGCCCTCGCGTGGGGGTCGCCACTCCTCTTTGAAGCTCTTCTCCCTTTTGAACCCTTTGCGTCGGTTGTCGTCGGGCGAGCTGCCCTCGGATGAGCAGTAGGGCTCCGGGGCTTTGCTGGCCGGGGGTCCCCCTTTGACCTGAATACAGTTACTAATGTAATGATGCATAGATACCACAAACGATAAAGCCACTAGAGTCCAGTGATTAGACTAGACAGATGATAATGACGCGGGTAGTTCGAGGAGCCGGTACTGACATAATAAAGTGCGGGTAGTTCGAAGAACACGAGATGGGAAATTAATGTGATACCCTGTTTCAGTCTACTCGTGACCAAGGTTGCTGTAACGCGGCCGAAACACCGAAGTAGTTAAAATCATAATATTAAAACGTGAAAGTCCGATACGCCTGAGAAGTTTAAAACATAATATAAACTTATTGGAAAATCCGTGTGATGTCCGATTTAGGATAACACCTCTCCATTTCTTCCGTGGATGTCGTATGAGGCTACTAAGGAATTAGAATAAGATATATCTTAACACGTTCGCGTCCGGCAGCGTTTCACTAAGCCCTTAAGCTATGCCGGGCGAAATTATCGTGGTCGGGAGTACGAATAACATGGGCACAGATATGTGTGTCACTGGCATTAGTAAGATTTTTTTGGTCACAGACGTTGTGTCACCGGACGCGAACGTGTTAAGAGACAAGCTAGCAACCTGTCACTATTATTCCTGCCAAAACAAAACCTAAAAAGTATTCTAGAAGTGGCTGCGAAATGCGGTTTTGTCTATGTAGCGTTTTGTATGCTCTGCCTACCCCATTTGGGGATACAGGGGTGATGTATGTATGTATTGGACAGACAGAGTTGACGGGGGACTCCTATATCTATCTAGAGTTCTAGAGCAATCGATAATTTGAAGAGTGCCTGCGAAATCGGTGAACGGAACGTCTAATGTAGTGCTAATAGAAGTGATGCTGTATCAGTAACTGCATGTCATTACGATATTCGTGACCACTCAGGCGAAAGTATACAACTAGCGATAGTGTCGCGTCGCGTTGCTAAAATTTATTCGTATTGGAATTCTGTCGCTTTATCAGAACGAATGTATCCCGTGTGGTGTCGGGTTTAGAATAACACCTTTCCATTTCCTCCGTGGATGTCGTAAGATGAAACGGAAATAGGTTAAGGTATATTTTAGCTTAAGCGACAAGTTAGAAACCTGTCACTATTATGTATTCACCTTAAAGCCTAAAAATGTGATACAAGTAGTCATTCCATGGAACGTAAAATAGTCGTGAGTTTGTCTACGAAGCGTTTCGTCCCCTCTGCCTACCGTATTTGGGATAAAGGATCTATGTACATATGTCATTAGGTATACTTCAACACTAGAATGGAAATCGGTGTCGCCAAGATTAAACATTAACGTTGAGCTAACAGATAATACGAAACGCCCTCATTTCTAGATTATGATTCGCTGTGGGTTTTTGGCATTTATTCGAGGATTTCTACCGATTGAAAATCTACATTACACAGCACGGAGCAATGTAATAAAAACACAACGCAGCATAGTTCTTTAATATGGTGTGTACTGATGTAAGTTTATTACGGGATATCTACGAGCAAGTTCCGTTGCGTTTTTGCTTATCTGCGTTATTGGCACGTGCGGCAATATTGACCGTATATCGACTAGATATAGTTGAAATTGAAGCGAGTCCACTTCCATGGACTACAAAGCTATTGTATAATGTATCGTTAGCCTTTGGCTAGCGTAATTATAGTTAGAAACATTAACAATAAGAACACTTAATTGTTAGACGCAATCTTTGAGTGGGTTTCAAATGAAACAAAATCATAACATAATGACTAAACAAGAACTTGACTAAAACAGAATATGGCTAAACAAGAATATGACTTAAGAAGAATAAATATGACCAAAGCAGAATATGACAAAACCAGAACATGACTAAAGCAGATTATGACTAAAGCCGAACATGACAACCACCTAACAACCCTTTTGAGGTCAAGAGGGGGAAGAGAAACGCAGGGGTAAGAGGCACTACAGACAGACCATAACCTATAGGGCCAAACGGATATATCGACATAAATACAAACACCACGCCTTTATTCCCCGGTGTGAAAAGATCACACGTGAAATAGCCAGTTTTAGAATATTTTAAGGTTTACTTTGATAAAAGATAATTGTGACACATTGCTGGCTTGTCGCCTAAAACGTATGCTTAGTTAATCGAGCCTAAAACGTGTTATTTATTGTTTTAGAGACAAGTACCAACCAAAGCGGCTATTTAAATTTACACTAATATTATAAAGCTGAAGAGTTTGTTTGTTTGTTTGAACGCGCTAATCTCAGGAACTACTGGTTCTAATTGAAAAATTCTTTTTGTGTTGGATAGACCATTTATTGAGGAAGGCTTTAGGCTACATAACAACAGGCTGCGACCAATAGGAGCGAAGAAACAATGGAAAATGTGGAAAAAACGGGGAAAATTAGTCGCTATTCCACGCGGACGGAGTCGCGGGCACAGCTAGTGTAATATACGAGTTTGTAGAAAGCAACACGAACGCCTGCCGCGGCTCGCTCCGGATGAACTACGGCTTCGACAACGTATTATTATCTAAATCATAATCATATCATACAATCACGGACAGGTTAAGAATTCTTAATTCTATTCGCCGTTATTTTATACATGAACATAAATGCCAGCCTGCTCGTCATACCTATCCCATGCGCCTAGCGGAATTTTATTGATTCCATCGTCTTGCAGTCACGCGTATGAAAATTCCACTGGAGATCGATACAAATTAGGAATTTTGGGCGATTTCAAAATAAAAGTCGACAATTTATTTTTCCTACATTTGCATAAAAACTCATAATCATGCGCGATCTTGGCACAAAAAAAACGTAATAGAAATATTTTTTGTAATGTCTTTTAACCATCTTTCATCATACTTCTTCCATGGAACTTACCCCGACTACTTAAAATCTTGCCATGTTAAATACCGGCGACTGTATCGTGTGATTTTGATTGTGAGCAGGCAATTGTTTTTCAAAATTAAAGAGTCAGTTCAATGAAGTAAATTCTTTAAACAACTAAACCAACATCATCTCGTACTTAGCACGCAACACGCCTAAGTCGACTCGTGCGCGAGATAAACTGTCCTTTTCGGACGTCTGTAGTTAGACAGAGACAAGCATAATCTATCTCGCGCGAGACTACTCGCGTCGATAACTTGGATAAGGAACCTAGAAGCATTCGCCTGAGGCAGTTTGTAGTTATTGTATTTGAAGGCGAAGCCGTTACGATTGTAAAACGGAAACTAATTGGCATTGCGATTGCGCAATTTGGCTTTCGTGTTCGAATTTCGGTCATTACGTACCTTCATTTATTTACAATACGATAGGATGATGACCTGAACCGATGCATCTAGGTACACATTATATTTTGCTTTAAAAATACTGAAATATTGATGTTGTTTCAGATAATTAGTCGATTTATATTTACTTAAGTACCTATAAACAATTATTTGTCAAAATAAAATCTGTAAAAATATTGATCAATTGTTAGAAAATAAGGAAGTTCAAATTAATTACAATAATGCAATCAAAAACCGCATAAGATTACAAAATACTACAGTTCTGAACCTTCCGTCGAAAATTTTATTGTTTGATCGTTTGTCATTAATTTAATACTGCAGGCTTAGCTCAGCAAAACCCGTGAGTCGTTTCGCGCGTGGAATAGACTATCACTTTCTAACGTCTCTTATTAGACAGTGACAGGTATAGTCTAACTCGCTTCCGGTCGTGCTAAGCCGGCACATTGTTGACGAGGCGCGTTTTAAGAGTTGGTGACGTTCTTAAGTTTGGTAAGATTTGGTAGGAGATAGTTCCCCTGAAAGGGTTTCAGATACAAAATAACGATATATCTATTGATAAGTCGCCTATCTTGTTTTGGTTTATGCATTTTAGGCGTCTACCACAGATATCGCGAGATTTCCAAATCTCGCGTATCACAGAGTATTGTTTGAAAGAGAGTTATTGTTCGATTTTGTTGCTGCTTAAAAACAGTTACATGGCGTCCTATCATTTGAATAAAAATCTTGTTGTAATTTCACACTTGCTTGGTTGTTAAACAAACTGAATTAACTAATCTATGTATAGTAAAATTCTTCTTTTCAAGTACCACGCGTCCAATCAAGATGCCTCGTGCATCTCCTACCCACTTACAGTACGATTACCATTCTTCGCTAATCACATAGCTATCATAATTAAAGTAATTATCGACGCGATATGTTCCTATTCAAAGATGTACACGTTTACCGCTCGCGTGGATTCTAAACTAAGCTACTGTGATAAAAAAAGGGAAAGTAAGCACATATTTCATGCGCTCTATTGCACATCGGCAATTATATTTGGAAGAGAAAAACCACTACAGTAGCCCAATAGTAAGTGGTGTCGTAACCGAAACAACGATGAATATTGATTAGGATTGCAGTTAATCACTTCATTTACTTGCTATGAACTCTGAACAGGTCTGTTTCTGCGGAAGTTTCATGGCTCAGCTGGATTAGCACGGCAAAGGCAGTTGACATCAAGATGCTATGCCTGTCTAACAAGAGACGTCAGAAAATGACAGGTACAGTACAGGTCGCGCGATGAATTAAGATCGGTCGGCAAAAGTAGAAGGACTATGCGCAGTAATCCATTTTAACCACTCGGTATCCTGGAAGCGAGGGGGTGGACGGCGGCACGTTATTGGTAGATCAGTCGCACTACACCTACCCGCGTTGCCCCGATGCGTGAATAACCCCCACTTTTTTAGCGGAGAGATCTTTAGCGGCTAGTACACATTCGCCGGTGTTGGGCCAGGCTTCGCAATCGGGCCAATCACGGTCCGGCCAACACACGCCAACACACGCCAACACCCCCTGTACACATTGGAGTTGGCCTGCATTGGGCCAGCATGGGCCAATGTGTACTAGCCCCTTTAGAGCACCGCGAGCCTGGCTACAAAGTTTGCACATCGGCCTTTGAAAAGACACTTGGCGTAAAAAACAAAAAAGAACAGAAGCTTTTCGTAAGTTAGACCGATGCTCTACACTTCTACAAGTCTACAGCATCTAAATTAGCTGAGAAGGCGCGCGAGTCCACTCGTACGCATTGCCATTTTAAGCAGACTAGTGTAAAGAGGCGCGGCGAAGCGTTTTCTCAGACCATTGCGTGCGTTGTTTGGCATCCACTGCGTGGCGAACGTTCTGATAGCGTAATGAACAGGGAAATTGCTCGCCGCGTCGCTGTTAGTAGTAACTGCGTACGAGCCCACTTTTGAAACCTTTTGGGAGTTATCTAGAGTGCATACTTGTAAGTTTGCACGACAACTATGAATGCGTTGAAGGAACTCGAAGTATTGGAACTTGAAATATTAAATCTAGGTATTCATTGATTTTCTCACGTTTGAATCATACCAATGGAACATTATCATCAATAGCACACTATCTTTCTTCGTGGTTCGGGGTTTTCCCGTAAAACATAAACGTAAAGCAAACTTTGAAGAACAAAATAAGAGTGACATATACAATCGAGGGATTTCCCGTAAAATTTAAACTTAAGGGGTTGCCAACTTAAGAAAATCAAAGTCCCTATTTTTTATTTCATTAAAAAACAGTGTTACGTAACGCGTTGTTTGAACGCCTTTCCCGTCCATGTAACGCAGCGTAACGTTTTACAAGACCCNNNCCCCCCCCAAATTTGCGTTACATATTACTGAACCGCCCCCTAAGAGGCGATGAAGGAAATAGTTTTAGGTATGCTTTAGGCTAGCAAGTGGAACAAAGTAGTCTCTGCCTACCCCTGTGGGAAAGAGGCGTGACGATATGTATGTATGTATGTATGCTTTAGGCTAGCAGTCTGTCACTATTATACCTCTTATAATCTATTTTTAAACCTAAAATTGTGCTACAAGTGGACATGAAGCGTGAAATAGTCTTAGTATTGTCCCACTTGGGAGTACTGGCATAATTATGTATGGTGTATTGTATTAGGAGGGTGTGTTGGGAGGGGAAGACCTAGACGGACGTTCCGTGACCAAATCGCGGACGTTTTAGAAACAGGTCAGGTCAAGAGTACCCGAAATCGACGAGCATGTATGAAGAGACTAATGAATGTGGATGAAGCAAAAGAAGTATGCCAGGATCGTAGCAAGTGGAACAAAGTGGTCTCTGCCTACCCCTGTGGGAAAGAGGCGTGACTGTATGTATGTATGTATATGTATGTGTATTGTATGTAATGTGATGTGATAAAGAGAAAAATTCAGTATACCAAAAAACAATAGAAATGTTCTAGGTATATTGCCACTTGATAAAATCGTTTCCCAACACTAAGCTTAAAATTTTTACATGAGCTAGATTTTATGTATAATTTAATTCTAATAAGAAATTGTCTATAAAACCAGAAAAAAAGATGGCTTCTTACCTCAGTGTTGCTCCTTGGTTGCGAAAGCTGGTTCATCTTCCTAGCTACGTCCAGAGGTGGGCTGACGGTGTCATCAACCAATGAGACCAGCATGGTATCACTCGACAGGACTCCCACAACGTTAGCAATTAGAGTCTTCTCCAAAGCTAACATTTCCAGCTGATTTGATGTTTTCGTTTCAACAGGCTTGCTCTCGAATCCCTAAAAGTAATAAACCAATTAAGTAATCATTCAGTCTCCATTTGTGACTTGAAATGCAAAAGTAAATTACACTTACTTTCAAAGCACACTTCATGGCTTGCGCAGGTAGTTCTAATAGGGCAGGGGTGATTGTTCTGAGATCCGACACCTCAACCTCCTGCTCATTGCCATAGTCCACGTAAGCAACTATGATTTTCTGGCCCTTCGTGCCTCGGACCCTAGCTCGATACCAGTTGCCATCATCAGAGAAACGAGCACAACAAGCTGCACCCAGCGGCAACTCCCCAGGAGACGAAGTACTCTCGCAGTGGGCCTTAACCGCATCCATTACTGCATTCAGTGCGTCAATCTGGTCTGACAGCTGTATATAGAATTTTAGACAGCTGTCTACGTAGGACACCAGTACGGAGAACTTGCTTCCCAACGTAAGCATGTCCATCCATTTGAACTGAAGCTTGTGTTTCATATTGGCCTGTAACAACTCCAGAACATTCTTGCCATCTAAATACAGTTCTCCATACTGTATCAATGGAGGGCCTTCTGGAGGGACCACTTTGAGAGTCATGACTTTCATGTTGACTAGTTGCTTGAATGCCTCGTTCAAATAGGGACCCTTTTCCAGCTTTTTCACTCCTGACAAGCAGAATCTCATGGCAAACACATTTGGCTTCACAAATTCTTCTGGAATGTCAAAGATATCATAGTACGAAACCATTTCAGTATCGCCAAAGTCCACGAAAAACAGTTTACATTGGGACCCAGATAGATTCATGACTATTGCCCTGCAAATGACTCTGTCTCCAGACATGCGGCCGAGACACACGGTGCCAATCATCGGAGGCTCTGCAAGGCTACTGTGAGGCCTTTTGTTGATCTCATCCATCATATCTTGCAGCTTCTTGGCGTCTTGTGTCAGCTGAACTGCAAAGAGCTCAGGCCCATCTTCCGCAAACGATACATACACTTCGTGTTGAGAATTTGTTTCTAGCAGACGACTTTTGTAGGTTGAGGATTTTTTAGGGGACATACTATTCTTTGCAGCTGCCTGTGTCAATGGTGGAGGAATGCCTGCTAGAGATGGAGACTTCAGCGCCACCTGTGGTTGTCTTATTGGTGCTCTCAGGTTAACAGGGCCTCTTGCTGCCTTATTAACAATTAACCTCTGGCTAATGGCAGATTGTGGAGGCTGGGCAGGCACCATAGCACCATTAAAAGGTACATTAGCAAGCTGTTGTAAGCGCATTGCTGATGCAGGATTTGATGGGAAATTCTGATTTACATGAAATGGTACATGCTCAGTATACAGAGATTCAGATGCTGGGTTTTGTTGCCAGGTGGCTTGCTGGTTCCCCATTCCAGCATGCTGTTGAAACTTTTCAATCGTCAACACTTCCTGTCTTGGTACTGTTACTGCTACACCATATCGGTTTGACAGAAGGAATGTAGAGAAATCTGTGTCTTTGAATTGTATAGCAATGATGGGAATGGTAGATTGTCCTTCAATTGTTGCCGGGTACTCGGCGTAGCACAGCAGGCTCTGTAGCTTGCTCAGCAGCTGGTCGTCCCAGCGGCCCGACGGGTGCATGATGCGCGACAGGTAGTAGTCGGTGGCCTGACCCGGTAACTGCAGCAGCATGGGGTCGTATTTGTCCAGAGTTCTTATAGCACTAAGAGAAATCAAGTCTTTGTTACCGTAGTCTATGAAGTGAACTCCCAATAAGCCGGTAGACAGGTTCGTCAAGTTTATTATTTTCGCCCTGTAGTAATTTCCATCTTTGTATTTGGCGGCACAAATCATACCCTGTTGGATAGACGTCGGAGTAGCGGAACCGACGCCTTTTTCTAAGTTTTCTCGAGCCGCATCGAACAGGGTTTCCACCATCATCGATGAATTTTGATCAAGCTGTCCACTGAGTTTCAAAAAGTGAGTATCCCCATCCACATGGGTCACGTAGAGACGAAAAGATCTAAGCGATTCGGTTGGCAAAGCCATAGTTGAGTATTTACTTAAGCCGACAATTATTAAAAATCGACAAGGTCTGTTCCAACTCACATAACTCCGAACAGAACATGAACTGTTCACCGCACATCAACAGAATTAATGAAAAAAAACTGTCTACCGCTTTCTTTTTCCGTTTACGTTTCGTTTTCAACAAAAATGGCGGGGCAGAATTGGCAGAAAACCACAGAGTATGTTTTTAAATAGGTACTGAGAGGACAGGCATCCGTCATAGACTAGGGACTTTTGTTTCCAATTTTCCAATTATTTTTTTTTACAGGGATTGGAAAATTTTCATCGTTTTAAAATGAGACCGAAACACATATTATTGACAGTGACATGACATGACAGTATTGACTATTGACAGTACTGTGCTAAAAAAAATACATTGAAATCCTTTATTTTGGGAAATTGATTTTAATAATGTTTTTTACTGACAAGAGTGTAAAAAGCAAACAGCAATCTTAAGCCTTAGAAAATCAATAACAGACTACAAAAATGATTGAGACTTGTTCAAAAAAATGCATGCTTTTGGGCACTGTAAGCCTCGGAATGTAAGTCGAAAACAGCTTGTAAAGGAAAAGGATGATGCAAGTTTCTTAACTGCATAGTTAAAACTATCATGTAAAGTGATTTTCTACCGTATTTCACCATGCACTGTATTTCAGATTAACAATTGTGGTACTGATTTTGGAATCCCATTTGGCAGACTCGCTCTCAGGTCATAAGATGAAAAATAAAACGTTTCCTGCAACCGAAAATAACTCGACGTGTTGGATGCACCAAAAGTATTCTATAATCAGTGAATGCCATCCTTGCTCTGGTAATTATGATGATGATATCACCTTGTCTAGATAAAATATTTTAAATCAGACTTTTTTTCTCATAGACCCCTCTTAAAGCTTTGATTTTGGTGGTTTTCTAACTAGCATAGAGCCTGAAAGAATCTGTGGGTGTCCACCTGGACTTACTTTGGGAATTGTTCTAAAAACTAATAATTTAAATATAAATGAAATCTTTGTCACTTTATCACACAAAAATGGCTCAATGGATTTACATAAAATTTGGCATATAGTTAAAATCTTTGTGCGACATAACATACTCCCAGTCTCCCATAACATATTTTAAGATTGTTACCTATTGAGTTTACTGCAGAAAATAGTACAAAGGGATGCTGACTGTACAGTCAGTATCAGTAGTGGGGGTAAATTAGAGCATTGATTTATCATGAAAAAAGTTCCTGAGCTTACCCCCACTCCTTAAAACCTTGTCAAGTTAGATGTCAGGGACTGTACCATCGCGAACAGGGATTGTTGAGCCACTTACCTATATTTGTAACTTGGTTGTGTAATACTAATCCAATAGCTGACATCTAGTCTGTCACATCGGTCATTGATTACACGTCTAAATTGCGAACAGTGGCAAGTGGCTCAACAATCCCTGTTTGTGACTATACTTGGTGCACTCAAACTAATCTAAGAGCTGTACCCAATAAACAACTTATCCACCTCTCTAAGCTAATGGAGAAAGATTTTTTTCTAATTACTTATTTGTTGTTGAACTCAATTTTGTTTTCAGATTTTGAAATTAAAAGTAAGAGTATAGGAGTTTGTATTCACACCAGTTTTAAAGAGATACTGAAATGTGCCAATGGAGAAACAGTAACAAGAAGGTAAAAGTATTAGTATTTTCAAATGATCATGAATTTCTTTTGATTTATTCTTATCATTTAATGGAGTAAATTGGAATCCTTAATCTATCTATAATTTATTAGTAACAAAAATGTTACAATTTTTATTAGTAATTTTGATATGCATGTAGTGAAAGTCTAGTTGAAGTTAATTTCATGCTAAAAATGTGTATCGAAATTGAGTTATTATGTTTAGTAGTTTGCTTCGTCAAATATAAATAATAATAACAATAAGAAACAAAAGTTAGTTAACCTTACATGCATCTTTTGTTATAGCTGTGACAGAGTGGCCTATTTAGAAGAGAGGGCATTCTGGAAATTCACCATTTGGTCACTTGTCATTGGTGCAGCCTCTTCAATAGCTGTGATGTTGCGGACCAGAGTCCTGAACTACAGGGCGCGGAGAAAGGCACGGATTGCACTTAGCAATGGCGCTATATAATGCAAACTCCAAAATCTGTAGTGGTGTAACACTATAAAGTCATAAGGGATAGATTTCAGACAGTAATCTGAACCGGAATTCTCTGACTTCAGAACTTGAACTGACCATACTTGTATAAATTTGGTTAGTTTGTCATTCTGTTAATGTAATTATGAACTGATCGCTTTTATTACACAATGTTGAAGTGATTAATATTACTATATTCTGAAAATCATTGAACTAAATCTAGCTGTATATAAACATAACTATTTATAAAGTTGTATGAAATAAAATCCGTTAATTATGTTACTAAAATTTTTAATAACTCCGATATAACCTTAACATTGACACTATTCCCAAGCAGTCTGTAGCATTGCTTTGTTGATATTTTTTCAGGGAAGCCATAGTCTTTTGGAAACGCCATGAGTAATGACACTTCTTTTGGTGTGAAGAACCTAAGTTTAAGCTGTTTCAGAGTTTCCACAAATTCTTTACTCCCCACTGCATGTGTGTTGGCATCTTTGTAACACTTGTCAACTGTTTCTGCACTTTCATTGGAAAGTACAGAGCCTGTCCCTTCAACATAATGTGTGTACGCTTTTGTAAAACAACAAGATCTTCTAAAGTCTTTGTAACATATGTCAAAGATGTTTGCCCGTTTTAAAAACTTGTCAGGGATTAAATATTTGTCAGACACATTGTCCTCTATTATTTCATTCAGGGCAAATGGTTCATCAAACTCCTTTGGAAGTCTGGTCATCTGTAATAAAGAAAATTACAAATGTTCATAAGTTTCTTAGACTCATCGTTTGCAGTTTTGTTTTTTTATTAAAATGAAATTTCATAGACATTACAAAATTGGAAAGATTTTAAATTTATGTGTTGGTAAACATAAAGTGGAACTAATCTTGTCGCTTACTATTTCATCCCGTCTTTTAAAAGACCAGGTAGAGTTTCTCCTAGCTAAGCAATAATATCTTAGCCTGGAATTAGGCATTCCAACTGTTGAGGGACACACAAGGAATTCCTGGTAAACAAATTCACATTCTTGCAGCTTCTCTATGAACAAGTCTCGTACAGTAGAACATTCAAAACCTTTTACATTTTCCATCAGAATGTACTCAACATTGTGCAGTTCACTCAAAATGTCTATTAAATATAAGAATGAGTTAGTTCTAGGGTCATTTTTGTCCAGGTAATTTCCGTTTCTAGTAAAAGGCTGACACGGCGGAGACATAAGGATTGTGTCAATATTTAATTTCTTCAATTCTTCTGGTTTAATAGACTGAATATTTCTATTCATAAGGTTTATATCAGGAAAGTTGTGTTGATATACTTCGTTGGCCACAGTATTTATATCAACTGCCGCCACTATACTCCCTGGTAATCCTGAATCTGTAATTTTCAATATAATATTAACATTCTAAACTTAAAGAATTTATTTGTAGTAGGTTATCTTTTAAACCCTTACGATTCCAAGCACAGTGCATGCCTCCTATTCCGCTGTACAATTCCAATATTTTGTGGTTCATTTTCACAGTTTCAAAATATTTGTTTTTGTTTCAAGCGACAAGTTAGAAAGCATAAACTGCACGCATACG
>BHDV01065500.1:0-20656 GCA_005406045.1 Adoxophyes honmai
ATAGTTTCAGCCCAGGGCCCCACAAAGTCACGATCCGCCTCTGGGCAACTCATGCGTCTTTTCGTTATCTAGATATAGCGAAGGAGATCATGATTCGGGACCTGTCCTTCACGTCTATGACTAGACAGGAAGAGTTCAACCTCAACTATCTGATGAACAACCCCGTGAAGGCGGCGCTCCGGATCCCCGACCACGTGCGCTGGGGCTCGCAGTCGGGCCGCGTGTTCGACATGCTCAGGGGCGACTTCATGAAGCCTGTCACTGAAGGACGTTAGTCATCTATTTCGATACATTATTCAATGAAAGTACGGCCACGAACTATAATAAAAGAGCCACCAACTATCTGACAGTTAACGTTGTGAAATTAAATTAATTAACAAGGAAAATCGTAATGACTTTTCCTTTTGAAAGAGTTCCATGGTTTCATGAATTAGTCTTTGCCCGGGTTTACTTAAAAAACCTTTGGTCATTTTAGCTTCTTTTGTCATTGAATTCATATTTTTATTGATTTTTGTCGAACCTAGAACCTTAACTTTTTATATCAACGTTGGTCAAAGAACCCCCTACGCAAAAAAGGGGTGTTGGTAGTTTGACGTCAATGTATGTATGTATGGATGTGTGTCTTTGTCGCGTCGTAACTTTTAAACGGATGGACGATGGACCGATTTCGATGCGGTTTTCTTTCATTCGAAAGCCAGTTTCCTTGCGGTGAGAACAGTAGTGTTTATAAATAATACCTTGTTTTACGTGTAGGTACGTTTAAAGATTGGTTTTTGCTCTAAAGAGCAACTACTACGACATACACTAAGTTATCGTTATTTTTTCAGTCGAGAGACTACTAAATGAGACCGACATTATCGTACAGAAATATAATGGAAATCTGGACTTGATCTGCGATACTCCCGGTAAGTTTTATCCTGAGCTAAGATAACAATGGGACCTAAGTATATTTAGGTTATTCGTACAACTTTTATTATTAAGTAATGTACTTTGTATCTATGCACATAAATTATTATTAAAGTGAATAATCGTAAGTAAAAGTATCTGATAAATTTTCATTAATGTCATAAGTACATAGTTAATGCGACTCACAACGTAAGCTTTTAAGTAAGTACAATACCAACCTGTTTTAACCTCGCTTCAGATTCATAATTATGGTATATTCAGTTAACACAATGTACTATACGTTTTTAAAAGTTTTTATAGTCTAAAATTTAAACAGTGGATTAAAGTTTTGAAATTTGACAAATTGCATTGTTAAAATGTGTCAACGATGGTACAAGTAGGAAAAAGCATAACAATATTATTCAAGGCTTTTCCGTTTGTAGATACTTACTACGCAACATAGGTAGGAAGGTATATTACAACACTTACACGGCGGGAAAAATATGACCATCATTATATGTACGAAAAAAAGGTGAATTTTGAACGTAGTCGGGGCCAACTTTTTGCCGCTGAGTAAGTAATACATATTAAAAGATTAGAAACCATTGTCTTTTATTTTCAAGGGCAATTGTTGTGGATGGATCGCCTGCAATGGCCAGGCGCGGATAACTACCGAAACGCGACCAGAAATCCGATTTGGGAGAACAATCGACTGGAGGGTTACTCCAAGTCTTACGGGAACCTGAGGTTCTTCTGGATAAACGTAGCTGGCCACAGCGTAAGTTGGACAAATCAAACGCTTCCATTGTCCCTGCACAAGCGATTAATTAACGATTATTTGCCTTCCGTTTTCTTACAGGTCCCGAGAGACAATCCTGCGGGAGCCAACGCTTTTCTGCGCGACATGACTTCCTTTGGCTGAAAAAAATGTAGTCGGTGGTTTAGGAAATAAAAACTTCTACCTATAATATCTAAATATTTTTATTTCACTCATAAGTACTAGGTACTTTTTGCATCGTTTACCTCTTCATAGATTTGTAGGTAGGTTATTTACTCAATCCTTTTAGGTGAGGATATCGATTCCGACGCACATTATCTCCCGCAAAATCATCTGTCGTACTGTATCGTAATTTCTGTTTACAATATGAGTCTTCTCTAATTAGATCAGTCGTTATTTCCTCTCATATTGAAGTCTAACTTTTGAAGACTTCGATATTTTTATTCCAATACAAATGGAACCAATCAATACGTTTTTAAATTGCTAACCTACGGGAACTAAGCCTTTTCGCGTAATAGAAAGTAATAGTTATTGTTTCACGATATTAATAAACATAATTATGTTAATGAAACATAATTTTATTCCTTCATTTCGTCAAATTCGGTGCAGCTGTTTTTCTGTGAAGAAGAGATAACGGACAGAGAGACAGAATTGGGTAAGGAACAAAACGTTCGACATGGTGTTAAGAGATAGTTAAGGGTTCCTTTATAATAATATATTTAGGAGGTCTCTCATTCTACGGACATGTAATTACTGACTTAAGCTGAGGAGGCGTACCTACTTGCTTAATACGTTTAATCTTTCTTACTAAAATTATTGGCTATACACATAAACCCTTCACTTTTGCCATGTGCATGTCCACAGAAGAGACGCAATCTAGTACATATTTGTGTATGAATGACCCCCTATTTTTTTCCGTTGTGACACCAATATATAATCCATATACATGACTGTATAATCTTTATTATAGTAGTTACGCTCTTATTTTATGAAGTGTACCTCTACTATTCTAACAACATAATGTATCTCAGTAAATACATGCCTAATTACCTACTGTAAAATACCATGCTGACGATAACTCCAGTAGGTAGGTACATAGGTATTCACAGTAATGTGGGGAATAACTTGTAAGTAGATTAGAATGCGTGAAATATTTTAATTATCTCTGTAAATCGCCTTAAAAATAATAATCAGTTACGCTATCAAAGAGATAGCACAAATACTACAACAATCTTCGGACTGCATTATTTGAGGATTTACTGATATAGAATTTGGTTACATTTAGTAATCAATTAGGTAGAACATCAACATGGTGAAAAAAACTGTTGTTATAATATCGGTAACTGCTGGGGTGGTTATAGCCGCAGGCTTAGGTGTGCTCATCTGGTGGCTGGTTGCAGGCCGAGACCCCTTCACAACCGAACGTAAGTAATAAGTGTACATAATTATTATACCTAGAATTAGTTAAGATGCCAGTAGCTAACCCCGCGGTGCTGACGGCTAGCTATCGTTAGCTTACAAATACTAACATCTAATCATACGAAACCAAAACAAGTTAACTTTTAGCATATTAGATTCATTTAACACGTAATGTACTGTATTATCCGTTTATTTTGACACCGTTTCTTTTTCTAATATAAGTGGCTTAGTAAGTATTTATTATTAGTAGGGTAGGTTACAACTATTTCTAAGTACGTCACTGGAATGCCACATTTTCTTTACAGAGCTCAACAGCGTAGCCATAGGCGATGTGGAAAGTACGGCAGCAATCACCAGGATTCGTCGCAGTGGCGATATGTTCTGGTGGTTTTTCCCTTCTCATGCCGAAGAGCGCACTTCCCGGCCTATAATTCTATGGCTCGACGGGGTGACCGGTGCTCCCCCAAGCTTAGTCGCTAATTTCGGCATGTTCGGACCATACGATATCAATCTAAACAAACGAAACGAGTCTTGGGTAAGGATTTCAGCACAAATGTTGCGATATATCTACTAAATGCGAAAATCATTTCACGTACTGGTATGTATTCTTCCAGGTCGATCAATACAATCTCTTATTCGTGGATGCACCCTTAGGTACCGGATTCAGTGCAGCACAGTCGGACAGCTCTATTCCGACCACTCTTGAGGAAAACAGTGAGCCCAATCATAATTTAGTTTAATGAGCAGGATGTCATTCAGTCAGGGTTTAATTAACCGTGTCTCGTGTTTGATTTTAGTTGACCACTTGATGTTTACGTTGGAATCATTTTACGCGATGCACGAAGGGTATGGGGACGCACCCCTGTATATATTTGGCCAAGGCCATGGATCTCAATTAGGCCTGGCATTAGCTCTTCGCTTGACGGGAGAAGAGGACATTGTAAGTTTTTAAGTCCTTTAAGAACTATCTTTTAAAAGTTATGCTGTTTTCAAGGAGGGCAATTATCAGTAGTCCGCGAGAATTTATTAGCACTATTTATGCTTTATACCTTTATTGTATAAATGCATTCATATATTTCAGGAATTTAATCACAATTTGTCGGGAATTGTGATCGCCAATGGAATAGTCTCTCCCGCTCTTGCTCTATCGAAACTCAGTTTCTACCTGTGGGAGCTCGGATACGTGGACGAAAACGGGCGCGAGGCTATTGACAGATTCTCAGAGGAAACCAACGATTTAGTTAACAACGGGCAGCTAGGACCAGCTTTTGATCACTTCTTGTCGTTGGGCGAATACACAAACGATGTCGTTGGAGCAGTGGCCGTTAATTTGGGACACATTGTTGAAAAGCTGCCACGTGACGCCCGGCAAGGTCGAGCTCACTTACATAGGCTATTGTGTACACGAATTATATTATGCCTATCAGAGTAACTAGATGCTGCCGACGCTCGCTTGTTATATCTGGTTTGGTTACACATTATTTCCTCTGGATCGTTAGAATTTAATCTAAACATAAAGTATCAATAACTCTTTTCAGGTCATTTCGGTCAACAGGAGTACCTTGACAGGATGCTTGACATAGACACGTCCAGGTTCATGGAAGAGACCGTAGGTGCGCGTCTGGGAATCAGTCGTAGTTCTTATGGCGCAAGACAAAATGCTGCACTTCGGGCATTTAGGAGCTCATTCATGGAACCCGATACTGAAAAAAGTAAGCATACATTATGTACCTATAGCGATATCGATTGAAAACTAATGCCTAGTAAGAAAACTGGCTTTTTGTAACTGATCTCCATTAATCCAGTATAATAAATTTGATAAGTTTGAAAAACACTTATTTCTTATTGTCAGGTTAAAAATTCTCTGATCTCTCCATTATAGCTCTCAGATCTCTCCATTATGCGCTTCAATACAATAAACCGTAGGTGTCATGTGATTGTAATGTAATGTTCATTGTTCACAGTTGAATACATACTCCAAAACACGGATCTCAGAGTAACGATTTACAACGGCAATTTAGATGCAGTGTCCAACACTCCAGGTATTTCACCTTTTAGCGAATCTAAAGAGGTATTGTTAAAGGGACAGATACTAAGACCACTCCAGAGATATTGACACAACTTTTAGTATAATTTCAGATTTAAAAACAGGTGGAAGAGATATAATAGTGACAGGTTGCTAGCCTTTTGCCTGATGCACACCTAAACCGTAATCGCCTCTTACAATGTCCACGGATGAAAAGGAGAGGTGTTATCTCTCCTGATACCACAGAGATATTATCATAGGGTGTCATATACCGTAACTAATCGAGTAAGGTACACGGAGTAGGCTCAGTTAAAACCTAATTTTCTGAAGTTAGTAGGTATTGAATGCGCCCGCCAAAACAATTGTTGTGGCGCAGCATGTATCTACTTGTACTCGTATCCTTACGACAGTCAACTTATGTGTTTACCTTCCTTAGAAATAGTTAAGTATAAATCAACTTTGTATGAGAATTGTACATACATACATGGGTACATCACGCCTGTATTCCCATCCCAAATGGGATTGAACGAGCACGTGAAATGCTACGTAAACAAAACAAGTTATTTCACGTTCCGTGTCTGCTTCTTGCATACTTTTTTTTTAAGGTAGGTACAACAGTACTTAATACAGACAGGTTGCTACAGCGACTAGGTATAACCTAACGCCCAAAATATATCTTAACCTATTTCCTATTAAAAATTGTATATACGACATGAGAACGAGGTCTTATGATATGAAAAATGGCAAATTATGGTAGGTACTTAACCAAAAAACTACCGTGAGACTCACTCATAGTGAAAAATAACGGAATTACTCACGTTGTTTATACCGAGATTAGCTCGACATGTTTCGGATCAATCCGTGATCCATCATCTGGAGCTACGCGCCACGGCAGCGGACAGACGCGCACAGACGCGGACAGTGCGCGTCTGTCCGTTGCCGTGGCGCGTAGCTCCAGATGATAGATCACGGATTGATCCGAAACATGTCGAGCTAATCTCGGTACATATAAACAACGTGAGTAATTCCGTTAATTTTCACTATAGGTACTTAACCAATTATACTTAGTAACCTTTCTTTAGTCCATCTTTTGAACCTTTTCCAGGTCAACTAGAATGGGTGAACGCTCTCCAGTGGCCAGGCCAGCAGGCATTCCTAAGCAGCCCTCGCCAGACGCTCATCGTCAACAGACAAGTGGAGGGCTACTTCAGAGAAACCGAGCGGTTCGCGTTCTACTGGATCAATGCTGCCGGCCAATCGGTGAGGGAATTAGGGGCAGCGCAGACGACACACTTTTTGTGCGATCGAGTCTGCGGCGCACAAAAAGTCTGCGTGAATTGTATGCATTGTGCGCCGGACTTTTTGTGAGTCGTGTGTGTTACTGCATATAATACCTAGGTTCTATAACATAGGTTCTATTTTCACAGACTAAAAAGTCCGTCGTGGATAGTCTGTCGTCTGCGCAGGGCCTATATCACCTAGGTACGGACAGCTGCAGAGAAAGGTAACCCCCTAGCAATGAAACATTGTATGGGCGGGGGGTTACTTTTCTCTGCATCTGACTGTACCTATATGTGAGCCGCGTTTCATGAAACTTTGGTACAGATTATGAAATTTAGCGAAATTGAATTGGATAAAATAAAATCTTATGTGCCAATATTGGAATTGGAGTCTAGAAAAATTATCTCTGTTCACGACTTGGAAGTCATCCTGTATATTTTATTATTGCTTATTGGTCATTTGAGTACCTACTTACCTAACTACGCACTAAATCATATTTTTTTTTCTAAAAAAGCTGTATTAACAGCATTACTTTGTAAAGCGGCAACTTAGGTAGGTACGCATTGATTATTGAATTACCTACCTGCTGACAAACATCTTACTTAATGTTTTTGTTTCTTGTTTCGACTTAACTATATAACTAATCTATGTATAGGTATTTATCAAAATAGCTCTGACTAACTAATTAGGTACCTAGGTATTATAAGTAACCAATTTGAAAGTAGGTACGTAGGGGAGGTAGGGGAGGGATGGGCAGTTGGGAGACATGGGCACCCGTCTTTTATTCTGATTTGATAATAGATTTTATTTTTTTAGTGATTTGGTAATTTAATTTACCGAATGGCTTCACTGATCATCCATAGGCTATCTGTTGTTTCTGTCAGTTATCGAACACAAATACATTTGAAGATTATGCACTCGTAAAAGTAAGTATTTTGTTGCGATTTCGGATCGTAATAAATAGAAAACTAATGAAAGGTATGTGTATTTTTTATTATTTGTCTATTGTATATTTACTAATCTATGAATTAAACTGAAATTCGAGCCTAAATACGTAGATTAAAAAAAATACCCGTAACCTATGTTGAAAATGTATACGGAGGGAGAGATGGGCATTTGCACGGGCGGGAGGTTTGGGCATGCCCAATGCTCCCTCCTATTATATTCTGTATAGATTTTTAACTATTGGTTGATTTTTAATTGCAGAGAGATACTACTTAAATTAAAAAATAAAGGTTTGCGACGGGAAATTCCTAAAGAATTAATATTACGAGCCATAGGAGAGGTAACCACCACTACTAATTTAAGAGGCTGAGTAAGATCAGAAACACCTTTGTTTTTCTGAAGTAGACGACATAGCTAGTGTCCTTTTAGACGACATCAAATCTAAATTGGCAGTACCTACAAAAGACAATACAATAAAACCAAACGTGGTAGTTCTAGGTGATAGTGATAGTTCTTTATGGGATATACCCAATCTCAGACAAGTTAAGGTATTGTTTAAAATGTATTTTATTTGTAAATTTTATTTTTGGTTTCTTTTATTGATGTAGTTTAATAATACTGAATTTGTTAACTAATTTTTGTATTCCATTATGGATACAAAGTAATTTATAGGCCGTGCCCAAGCCTCCCACAGGGTATGTCCAAGCCTCCCTACCGTAGGGAGCAATGGGCACTTTTGACTTAGTTTACAAAATATCTCGTAATTTTGAGACTGATTGTAATTTTTAAGGAAGCTCTTTAATTATATCTACCCAGATACTTGGTGCAATAAGAATTGGCAATAAAAGTTGACTATCTATAAAATCTGATCTTTTATGCAATAAATAGTGAAAAAGTGCCCATCCCTCCCCTACCTCCCCTACCTATACATATCGTTCGTTCAATTGTGCTTTGTTTTTGTGCCAGGCTCCTTTGGACAACCCAGTAGCCATGAGACGAGTCCTGGACCGGATAACATCATCATAAAATAAAATAAATCAAGAATAAAAAAATTGTCTTTTATTTTCCCCTGATATTTTTCTCCTTGACCTGTCTATCTCAAGCCTATTACCTACTGAACTGATGTCAAATAATACTAATGTAAATTGTAATTTTTGTTTAGCGTAAGCTAACAAACTCGATCTAGTAACTGACGCATAGACAATAAGACCTCTACGGACTTCGCCAGACCACGCCAGACGGACCTACGCTATTTCACATTCCCCAGCCACATCTAACATTGCTTTAAATTTATATAATAAGTGAAAGAAGTACAATGGTGACAAGTCGCTAGCCTGTCGCCTAAAATATACCTAAACATAGTAAACATACTATTTCCTTAAAGTTATTCTGCTTCTTACGGCATCCACGGAATAAGTGGACATGTACCTAGCTATTCTGCGAAACGTGATAAAAGTAATCATCGTTTTGACTATATGTAACATTTGGTATGTTCTGCCTACCCCTTTTGAAAATAGGTACACGTGTGATGTATGTAAGTATGACTGTATGTTATTCTAAACCCGGCAGCTAGCGTTTGATACAGGATATATGAAGTAGTTAGTCGACTAATCGTTCGTTTTGCACATGACTCGCCTAAGTGGAATATTTTCTGTTCTTGGCAACAACAATGTACTAGAACTAGATACATGATGTTTAAGGCAAGGATACACTAGGGGACAAATTTAATGTCCCACGATATTGTGTCGGCGACATGTCAAGCGAAGTCGACCGATTTCGCCTGACATATCTGGCGAAATCGCGCGACTTATATCCGCGTATATACACGTATCGCGCGATGTTGCCGGACATGTCGAGCGAAGTCCCGCAGCGTTGCGCTACTTCACCCGACGTTGCTGGGGACACGTACATACATATTCTGTGTTCCCAAGAGGGTTAGGAAGAGCACATGAATTCAAAAATCCAGTGCCACGTTTAGCAATTTCAGGGTAACCAGATGGTTAAACGTGATATCACAGTGACAGGTTGCTAGCTCATCACCCACAATACACTAACCCTGGGGACACGTATCGTGGGTAATTTGTCCCCCAGTGTATCGTTGGCTTCATGCATTAAAATTTATTTCATTACATTATCGTAGTTTTTTTTTACTCAATCTCATTAAGGCAATATCACATTTATTTTACTGCATGAAAATTGCTCACCAACAAAATAAATTAAATGTCAGTTTTAACGTATTATCCGTAGAAAAAAAAATATCTGTTTTATTTTGGTTATGGTGGTACTTTCGATTTTGACTAGTTTGTAATATCATTTAACTTTTAATCCCTCAGTTTAATCCGTATGATTTTAATGTTTTGTTCTCGTTTTGTTCATGTTCAATTCTGAACCTATTAACTATCTGTGGACGAAAATGGCGTCAGTTTGAAGTTGTCAAAATTTTCGACTTGTCAATTTCACTTTTTCACTCAGTATCAGTAAATGAGTAATCTGTATTGTAAATTTGTACTGTCGGAATTCGGAAATACCATCTCTTCGATATTGAATAAGAGTAAAGTTGTTTACTTGTTTATGCTACCGAATCATTGTGCGCTGTATGTATGAGAATGAGATAATAATAACTTACTGTCGATAAAGAAGACTACAAGCAACATAATGGCTGATATACGAGACATTTTGGACATCGAACAACCCGCCTCCGAGATTACTCGTGAGAGCATTATTCATGGGGACAAAATAAAAAAGAAATATGTGACCGCTAAAGCAGTCAAGAGGCCGGAGGGAATGCACAGAGAAGTATTCGCTTTACTTTATAATGATAACAAGGAGCTGCCACCTTTATTACCCACTGATACTGGTAAATAATATTGTAAACATTACTCAATTATTTTTTACAATATTGTATTATACTAACATCAATTTTATCTGATATCAGGTAAAGCCTACAAGCAAACAAAAGCCAGGTTGGGCATGCGCAAAGTCAGAAAATGGTCATGGGCACCATTCACAAATCCTGCTCGTAAAGACAATGCTGTATTCCACCATTGGAAGAGGGCTTCTGATGAAGCCAAAGAGTACCCATTCGCGCAATTCAATAAGGTAATGTGATTCTCCCCTAATAAAAGAATCTAAATATATCACTCTATTACTGGATTTTATAACCTGTACTTGATATTTCAGCAAGTCTCAATACCATCATATTCAGAGTCTGAATATAATCAATACCTGAAGTCTGAAGACTGGAGCCAGTCTGAAACTGACCACCTCATGGATTTGTGTCAGCGGTTTGACCTTCGATTCATTGTTGTTCATGACAGATGGGACCGAGCTGCTTTCAGAGACCGCAGTGTAGAAGATTTGAAAGAGAGATACTACCACATATCTGCTACTTTGGGAAAGGTAAATAGGAAAATAATAAAACTAGTATTCATATTCATAATCATTTATTCATTGCTTTAGGGTAGTATACAGAGATCTTATTATATAATTTAGTTTAACCAAGTACTTGTTTATTTTCAAAGACTGCAATAACCATGTGCAGATTTAGTGCAAAATGTTTTTCTATTACATTTTAATATGAAAAATTGTATTAATCATTCTCTTTCTCTATATTTGGACTATGTTGTTGATTGTTTTGTTTTCTTTTGGGGGAGAGAGCGGTAGAGGTAGGTCAACTTCACAACTAATTACACTATTCTGCAGGAATTTCATCTATGTAATTTTTATTTATTCTCAGCTTAAGACAAACCCATGGTCTAATGCTGTAACAACTGTCAATGGTGAAAAGAAAACCTATCATTATGATGCAGAGCATGAACGGAAAAGAAAAGAGCAACTGCGCAGGTTGTTTGACCGAACACAGGAGCAGGTATGGTGCACCGTTTAAGCAATATTCATGGTCTTATTGTTGCAATTAGGTTTTTTTTTTTATTAATCTGCAATCGGCTATTCAAGCTATAACCAGATGGTTAGAGGGTTTAGAATCCTTGGGTGGGTTTCATTGAACACCATCTCCTTCTTGTTGTTGCTATAAGGTATTGTAAATATTTTTAATATGAGCATAGGTCAGAGGTCTAGTAAGACTCACTAGCTCCCCACCAACAGGAATTCATCCAAAATAAGAGCTTAATTAAATAGTGTTGCTTTAGTGGAATCTCACTAAGGAGTTTGATGCTTTTACATCCATCAAATGAAGTTATCATTTCTGGAGAATGTACATTATAATGTATGTAGGCTCGGGTCTCTATTTGTAGTAAATAATAGTTTTAAACAGCTTTTCCACAGTAATTTATTAATTTACAATACACATCCAAACAATACTCTCATCTGACACCTATTTGTCCAACCTCTCTTGTTTTTTCATGTGTCACATGGTTTCCGTTTCCTATAAACAAGTACATCAAACCTCTTCGATCCCACATGTATATGGAGGTTGTCTGTCTACATTTAGTAGTGTCTGAAATAAGTCAAAATATTTTTTCCATAGATTGATGAAGAGCAAATGTTGCTTGTTGAACTGAAGAAGATTGAAGCAAGGAAACGTGAAAGAGAGCGCAAAACCCAAGATCTTCAAAAGTTGATATCCCGAGCTGACAGTGGTGGCATTGTGAATACTAATCAAACCCCCAATGCAGAATCTAATACACCATCAAATGCAGCTGCGAATATTGCGCGCAGACATGATAGGAAGTTACATAAGAAGAAACTATCAGCACAGCAGAGACCCATTCGTGCTGTAGAGACAGTGGTAAGGATTTTTAAAGTTTTGTTTTCTTCTATGATATGGCAATATGTTTTTCCCTATGACTACAATTATGCACTTATTCTAAACATTAAAGGTTTATTATTTGAACTCTGGTTTCTGTTACTTCTATTATTTGAAATAAATTAAGTTAAATGAGTGACTAATTTATGAAATTCATAAATAGAATATAAATGCTTTTTGCAGACAGTAGAGTGGTCTGGAATCAAGTTCCCTGAAGCGCGTGGCACTGGGGTGTGGCTGCGCTCTCAGCGAATGAAGCTACCTCCTGGAGTGGGGCAGAGGAAAACTAAGGCTATTGAACAGGAGCTGAGGAGCATGGGTATTGGTTAGTATGATTTTATTTTGTATCTGAATAACTGCATTTACTTATTTTTGTACACTTTTATTGCCGATTGGTATAACTAACAAACCTTTTTCTACTTATTATCCAGAAACTTAGAATCTACTGATATTTATCTTATTTATTTACAGACATTGCTCCCACACCGACAGAAGCAATATGCAAACATTTCAATGAGTTGCGTTCAGATCTCGCTTTAGCATTGGACTTGAAAAATGCGTTAGTATCATGCGAGTTTGATTTGCAAGCATTGAGACATCAGTATGAAGCTCTTAACCCTGGAAAGGTTTGTAATTCATTCTAGTTTTATTTACAGATGATCATTTACTGGAATTTCAATTTTCATACTAGGATTTTCCTATTTTTCCAGACCCTAACTATACCAGCATCCATTTGCAATAGTAGTGCTGATGGGGAGAGCAAGCCAACAGGAGAGATAATTGACGTTGTCGGATCTCCAGGGACTCCAAATACTTCCATTTAAAATTACAATGTCATGAAAATGTAATCATACAATTAGTAAATTTAAGATCTTCTAATGGACTATATTAATTTAAAGACATTAACTGTGTTTCATTTTACAATTCCCTAGGTTTCTTCGAACATACCAGTAAGAGTGGAAATTTTCAATGGCAGATGTGTTAAATAAAATGGTTATCACCTTATCACTGGATAAATTTCATTGTTTCCACACACTTGTAATTGCCCCATAAATTTATTATGATGTTACAATCTGTCAAAAGCTTTTTGTAAAACGATGGTAGCCAAGTTTGAACACTGCCTTTTTGATTTTCCGATTAACACATTAGATTCCAGTAGCGTTTCAATGAGAGTATTTTGGTCACAGATGCTGCGTCACTGGTGTCGAACATGCTTACTTGTTTCCATGAATGAAAACTACTGCAGCACATTGATAATTGGGAATCCTTAATGTGGACATAAAACAAAATGAAATAGTGAATCAAAAATTTAATTTAATTAAACATTAAATGGCTCCTTTAGGTGCACCGTAAGCATCTGGCATTCTTTCTATGGTATATTTGTGGTCAGCAACATACATTATAGGCACACCAGGAATTTTTCTTATCCTCCGTTTTAAATCCTTGTCATTAGTAGCAACAATATAGCTCTTATGTTGTGTCACTCGCTGAACAATACAGTCATCAGCATAAGTGCCTTTGTGGAGGCAAGATATCCTTTCAAACCTTGGATCTTTTATAATCCTTAAAGCTACTCGATACTTGCGTCCTAATTTCTCTAATTCGCCCAAGACACAATCGGTTATGTATGGGATACATTTTGCATACAGACAATCCATCATATTCTGAACAATATCCAATTTATTTTTTATAGAGAAATTGATGAAATTCGTATCAATTAATATATGATACGGAGGCCCAAGCTGTGTGTTGTATTGAAAGAATAAAGCCGAACTGGCTTGAGGCGCTTCCCGAATTTTCAGCTTGTTTGGATCTTCCAGTTTCTTTTTCCTTGGAGGTGCTCTTTGGCTAGGTTTAATTCTGCTATCACTAGGACTTATCATTTTCTTCATTTGAGCAAACCGCTTTTCTACAATTTTACGAGTTTTTCGTTGTTTTCCCTGAAAAACAAATAACACGTGAGTTTATTTACATACATAATGTATAATGTTAGGTTATTATTATTCGGCTAAATAAGCCTAAATGGATCAAAATAATAACTACGAATAAAGTAGTAACTGTCTTACCATCGTTCACAATTTCTCGCTATATGCCTTAAACAATCGTAAAATAACTAAAATAACTTCATTAACTTCCTAGGGTATTACAAAACCTCGACAGTCGACACAGCCACAGCAGCAGCACGGAGCACGCACTGACACTAGTGACACTGAGACACTGACAGTGACAGACCACAGATAAAGATAACTTTTTTTTAATTCTTCTTTCCTTTAAGGAAAAGGCAAAGGCTTCAACGCCAAACAGCCTAGTCTGCGGTAATATTCTTTAATAATTATTAATTTACTAAGCCTAACCTAACTTAACTTAAATTATTAGAATGCGAGGGTGATGAAGCACGCATTCTAGTGCTTAATGGAGTTTAGCATGAGATGAACAGTCCAAAGCAGACGTAATCGCGGGAGAGCGATTCCTTTTACTTTTCACATTCCCTTTAATGTTCATGGATAATTGACACATTATTGCACTAATTCCACCACACTAACACAATAATAGCCACTACATTTTAATTAATTGAATTGAAAAGCAAAGAGCGTCCTACTCTGTCAGTTTCCCGCGCAAAGCTCTAAAGATAACTGACCGTCTAATGTCCATCAAAGAGAATGTAATATGTCCATACACAGTGAGTACGTTCCGTTAGGCGCCCACGACCGCAGAAATTGCTGTTCCACTAGAGAAAAATCGCCGCGGGCTTTGTGGCACAGCTCACTACACCCACCCGGTACCCGACCCTCACCGCCTCGTCTCTCGGCGTCCACTCGTTATTGGCAGATGCTCCACGGGTGGACCCCGCGCCGTCAACGAGCGGACCTCGCGCCGTCATTGAGTGGATCTTGCGTCGTCAACGAGTGGACCTTGCGTGGTCAAAGAATTTCCGAGTAGTCTACCAGCGTTTGGCCTTAGAAACGCTTAGAAGCGTTGGCAGCTCGCGGTTCAATCGTAGCAAGCGTACCAACAGCTAGCTATCATCGTGCGCGTGCGGTCGGCGCATGGTCCACGGTCCACTCGCGGTCGGCGCGTGGACGCCTCGCGAGCGAGACGATCCGTTGACATTACGGGTTTGATGTAGTGAGCGCATGCCCATACAAGTTCATTTATAAAGAATGCTAACTGCACAAGGCGAGGCGGTGAGGGTCGGGTGCCGGGTGGATGTGGTGAGCTGTGACCTTAAGGTTAACAAACACTTCCTGCCTCCTTGTAGCCACTCAGCACTGGCTTAAGCTAGCTAGCTATGAATAAAAACTTATTAAGTTTGGGATTCTGAGTAGGATGTAAGCAGTTAACTGAGTTAACAATACAGGGTGACACAGAAGACGTAATACAAAACAAACTTATCCGACTCAGTTGTTGAAAACTAATGTAATGCAATTAATGAATCATTAAGATTGGCCTTGCTTAACTTTTGTTAAATTTCTAACAAAAATAATAATTTAAATCTTGAATTATGGACACCCTACAGCAAGTAATTAGCTGTCAAATGAACTTGTAAAATTATTTTATCTCTGCACTCAGTGGTAGGTAATAATAATTGCGATACTAGGTGCTTTTAGCAATTTCTAATAATGCATTCATTTGAAATGCATTTGAATAATAAGCCAAGTTGAGTTGTTTTTAAATTTATTTTTAAACTACATAATAAAATTGTGTAAAATTCTTAAATGTATGTAAACAGGTGCTCGATGTGATCACCACCCTCTCGGCAACACAAGTCTGCACGTCGTCTTAGATTCGACTTCAGTCTATCGAGTACAAACTCGTTGGCTTTGTTGACGGCATCGAAAGATTGTATTATTTTTTCACGGAGTTCTGTGCATGACGGTGTTGTATCCTCGTTGGTAAAATTATACGCCTTTTGATGTCACTCCAAACTACGCTACGGGGCGGCCACGCGACTGGACTACCGCGTCCAATCCAGCGGTCAGGAAACTGTTGGTCCAGAGATAGGCACGAACCCGCAAAGAAAAGTGAGCTGAAGCCCCGTTTTGTTGAAAAAACATGTTTTCTATGTTATGATGTGGAATTTCTTGCAGTAGAGTTGGTAGTACATTTCTTAGCACGTCTTCGTACTTGGTTCAGTTTAGGGTAATAAAATATGGCTCTATGACACAATCGTTGAGGATTCCCGCCCAAACATTTAACGAAAAGCGAGTTTGATAATAATCTCAGCAGATGAGGATTTACGTCGGACTACCAATGCTCGTTATGGATATTTATTTTAACAAACCTAGCCTGCTAAAAGTGGCTTCATCTGCAATCACTGGCAAAATTGCACCCTTCTGGGGTATCTGCTAAAACGATGTCGAGCACCCTTTAGAAATGAAAGTGATGAAAACCTTCGGTGTTTAGCAGACGCCAAATAGAGTTGTCCCAAATCGTGATGCCGCTTTTCGAGTGCTGGCTTCTGGGTAACGTTGCAAAAATACCTGAGTACTCTCGTTCTTATAGCGTCTGAATATCGTAGTTTTCTCTACTTTGAGCATGTACTGGAACTCTAAATTGACCAAAACCCCTCAAATTTTGGACTGTAGAGTTTATAACAGCCGGGTTGGAGTTGGAGACTCGGGGTATCTTAGTAGGTGAAATAGGGTTTGTGTTTGCACTGTGATCGATGACTTAAAATAAAATTCCACCATGTCCGACAGCTTAATAATAATATGGGTGTACGGATATGCAAAAGACATCGTAACATAACACTAAACTTGAACTTATTCAATTCGATACATTTTTGGGAGAGAAACTCATAAAAACTAGAAAGAAATTCGAGATGTGTTTGTTATGACAAGTAACGTCACCGTGTCAGAATGTGTTTTATTCATCAATTACCGGCCAAAATAAAAGAGTATTTACTATGAAACTGATTTCAAACTTTTTACACTTAACAAGTTGTGTAAGGGTAACCATGAGGAGCAGAAAATAACAGGAATAATTAAAAAAATTAAAAACGATACTTCCAATTAGTTTAACAATACGGGACATAGTGGGATCTTTAAGTATTAAGGTAACCTCTATAAATAAATGGTTTTGTATTACGTCTTCTGTGTCACCCTGTATAAAAATATGTTTTTTAGTAATACTTGTCCTGTATACATTGAGATGTGTGTAAAATACATGTAAAATAGAATAGACCTGCGGTTTCTGTGATGTCTGTTACAACCGAAGCTGTATGGACAAAGCTTTCTTACCTTTTCCCGATAAATGGAAAATTATAAAAATTTTGAAATGTCACTGTCAACTTGACAACGTATTTTATCTAATTCATTATTCATTATCAGCAGTGGTTCATATTCTCTCACAGGGGGAAATAATCATAAATAAAAATGTCGTCACAATTGTCGGCAATCGAATTGCTTAAGTTAGGAGATCAAGGCAGAACAAAGCCTTTTCTAAATCAATTCTGGCCAGAAATTCTAGGCGTCAGCTTTGGAATAGCCACAGGAGTTTTTATTAACTTTGGCACGCGACGTCCAGTCTTCAGCGGTAATTACATAATAACTTGATCAAAACACAACATTGGACAATTCAATAAAATCTGTGTATTGAATATAAAATTAATTCCATTGATGTTTCTTTCTAGGCATTCAAAAACACATATTAGGTGTAGTGGGATGGACAGCTGTTTTATCTTACGCACAAAAGAGGCGAGATGCCTATTTTGCTGAAAGGGATGCGGTATACAGACACTACATTGAGCTTCATCCTGAAGATTTCCCAATCCCAGGTTTGCCCCAAACTAAACTCGAACATAATATTCAAGTTTGGAAACAAAAAGCGGATGCTCACAGATATTTGTAAAGGTTTTAAGTTTAGCTGTGTGATGTAAAAAAATAGGTTATGTATCATTAGAGGTCTCCGATGTGTATAAAACTGTAAACCAACACTGATGTGTGATTGCGAATATTGCGTTCAGTGATTGAATAAAATTAAAGATTAAAAACGTAAACATGCATTGTTAAAATTCAGTTCATATTGCATCTTCAAAATATTACAAATAAATACTAAACGACTCTGGATTCTTGATGTCAAAAAGGTTAAAGGAAGTGTATAACTTAAGTCTTTTTTGTTTCAGAGAGGAAGAAGATTGGAGACATCTTGGAGCCATGGATCCCAATTCGTTAAAAACCACTGCAATAGCTAATAAACATAAATGTAACTTAGAGAAAATAAAACAATTAATTTAATGCTATGATTTAATCAACCAATTTAAGTTCAGTGCAATTCACACTAAAATTTTCTTCTGAATAGACTTATTAAGTAAATACCTCATAAGCAGTGACCGGTTATTTGGATTACCCCTTGTGGGATATCAAATATGACAGCTTCCGGCAATACCGAACAAATCATTCAAAAATAACACAATTAAAATTGTCTGTAACAAATATTTAACTCTTACATTGCAACCAGTGAGACAAAAACTTTATTTCTACATATCAGTCTAAATGTGGCACTTTGGTGGCAGCAAATGAGTTGTCAGTGTGAACACTAGTGCTCATTTCTTGGGCTAAGTAGTAAAATGCACACAATGTATTTTTTGCCTTTTCTAACAATATAAAGCCCTGATTCCCAGGGCATATCCATACTAACATAATGATTGAGGTCATCAATGTCGTGCCTAATCCAAATAATCAACCACTGCTCATAAGACATCAAATTTAAATGAAATTGATGAGAACTCACAATCAGGGGATTCAAATAAATATGGCAGAAAGAACACTTTTTTTTTAATAATCTCAAATTCAAGGCTGGCCAATACATTTGTCAAGTGAGCAAATTTTTTTAAGACTGGCGACAGCGAGCCACAATTTTATCTGACGACCAATATGGTAAAAGTGCTGCCACCGCACGCTGTCAGCTTGCGACAGGTCGCGCTGTGTAGGCAAATTCAAATGCCTTGGCGGGCCCTTTTGGGGCCCGTGGGCCTTGGTTTGGCAAGTCATGATCAATACAATTGGATTCTGCTTATGGGTTAGGGATTTACCTTTATAAATCATAACTCTAACAAAGTCTTTCATTTCAACAACACACTTTATCACAGTGAACACAATTTAACTAAGCAAAGAATAGATAGTAGGTACATTGCATCTGTGGGGAAAGACTCTAATGGAGATCTCTCTGTAGGCCAACATTATGCCTGGAGAGTCTCTCTCCAATGTCCAAGTCAATGTTGGCCTACAGACCGAAGTCCATAGAGAGGAAGTTGGAAATTGTTTTTATGCAACTGATCGTCGAAACTTCGTTAGTGGGATGTAGGATACCACTTTGACAGTTGAAGTTCTACTATTCGACGATAGGTGGCGCTAGGTCGCTACACTGTTGTGATTTGTTCCTAGTAATTCTAGCTGAACCTATATCAATAAGAAAGCAATGTTGCTAAAGACAATAACTATAATAGGTTTATTAACAGTTAGGACTCCAATCTGCTTGATAGTATGTTAATGTAATGACAATAAACAACCACTAATGTGTAGTAGCAGGATCACAGTCTTTATGGTGGCGCAAGTAATGATGTGCTAAAGCTGTTATGTAATCAAAAACTTCACCGCACACAGTGCACGTGTGGGGATCAAGCTTGTTGTTGTACTGTTGGAACCCTTTGCCCTCATACTGCAGCAAACTTTGAGTATTGGTGGGTAATATATGTTTCTCGCTTGGAATACTTTTGGAATGCATTTCAATTTCTTTCAAACTTTTGTGTTCCTTGACTAGGTGCATGTTGTGAGGTTCCTTGGCAGTTAGAGGTACTTCTCTGCCGACATCTATGCCGATTATGTCAATGTTGTTGCTATTGTTGAAGGCATCATTTTGAGTCTTAGTGTTTTTGATACATATTTGGTGCTTTTTCTGCTTGTGTAATTTCTGTAACAAAACAAACAGTAAAATAATAGTTATTAATGTTATTATTGACTGTAGCGTACCTAGTATAAGGAATATATAACTCACGTTTTAAATCGAGTTTAGCTCGACATGTTTCGTAGCCCTTCATCTAGGAACCTGAATTCATGGAATTTATGTGCGAAATTGTTTCACAAACTATTTAAATCAGTGAAGGCAAATATTGGAAGGTTGTGAAGTTCCCAAACAGCTATGTGCCCGCGTGGGAAATACAGCACATGCTCTCACAAAGAGCTAAACGGGATTTACACAGGCTGATTTAATTTTATTAAGTAAGTATAGTAATAATAGCCTGATCATTGGGTAGTTTTGCCTGGAATGATTTCCGGGAGTTTTGAAAATTGGTAATATTATAGATTTTGAGGTGCTCTATCTGAATTTCTACTTTGCCACCTCGTATCAATGCCGCTAACGCCGCCATATTGGAAAAATGGCGCGTAAAATCAGTTTTTTGACAATATCTCCTGTCTGACTCAATTTACAATAAAACTGTATAGTACAAAATAAAACTAGAGACAATTTCCCACAATTTATGTCTCAGTGTTTATTTCATAAAGTCAATAGTTTTGGTGTACGAGCGCCACAAAGTGTACTCCAACACTACTCAACG
>BHDV01065501.1:15557-31972 GCA_005406045.1 Adoxophyes honmai
AAAATTATTTTACCACTCAAAGTCGTTGTCACGTAAAACTTTCGCCCGTATACCGACTTTACAGGCAACCAGTTTTTTTCTTTTACTTTTTTACTACGACAAATTACAAAAACAATTGAAAATGGTATTTCATATTCGTATCATGTTTAAAATTTCACCGTGCGTAAGTATCTATATACATACATATAATCTTCTATTCTGTGGCATAACCCTTTTGAAAGGCTCTTGTCAAAATGACATGGGGGTGTTTAAAACAACAACGAATAATGCCGTGTCTATGGTATGTTTGTACTGCCTGCCAGTCATTAACGATCAATAATTCACGGACTGTGTAACCCTGGATCATTAACCAAAGGTGATGGGTTTACTATTTACGAAGAGTGTAAGAGTATTACAAAATGTTCAACAGCTTTGTAGGGTTTTAGAATAACATTTCTCCGTTTTTTTCTGTGGATTTTAAGGCAACTAAGAAAATAATACTCGCAACTTGTCGCCTAAAATTGTGCTAGAAGCGGCTACAAAAAGAAAAACAGTCATGGTTTTATTTTATATAAATATAAAGCGTTTGGTATACTCTGCCTACTCTATTTTGTGAATACAAGCATGATTATATCTGTATTTAAAAAAAAGTGTTTTCATCCTATTTTAAGCGTCACTAGATAAAGTGGCAAAAAAGTAAACACTATAAATCCTTTATGTTCTTCTGTTCGTATAAGTCTGCGGTGCACAAAAAGTCTCCATGAATTGTATGCATTGTGCGCCGGACTTTTTGTGCGTCGTGTGTGTTACTACATATAATTGCATAGGTTCTATTTTCACAGACTAAAAAGTACATCACGGTTAGTCGGTCGTCTGTGCAGACCCTTACAGTTTCATACTTTAGTAAAACACCTTTTTATTTTACGCCTAAACATGTTCATGAGTGGACTTTCTGTTCGTAGTCCGCACTATTCTGTGCTTTGGCTCTTACCTGAAGTAGTCGGGCATTGATAAGCTGTTACTCATAAATCCATTGCGTATGGCAAAACCACATGTGGCGCTACTTGGCATTGGCACCTGATGGGGCACTTGGCAGCCGAGCCGAGACATTGGTTGCATTGGCAACTGATGTTTTCAAAATAGATTTAAAAAGCTAATATTTCTGGAGTCAAAACTATGACTTTAGCAGCCACTTTTAGCATAAAGTATTCCAGTAGGATAATTGTAAATGTAATCTGGGTTGTCTCGTCTCACTCGACTGACACCAAAAAATACATTTCCTTTTGAGCAACTTAAACCGCCCGACTAAGGAAATAGGTTTAGATATGCTTTAGGTGACAGGCTTTCAACCTGCCATTATAATACCTCTTCCACCTGTCATCATATCTAAAATTATACTAGAAGTGGCTGCGACGCTTGAAATAGTCATAATCATGGTTTTGTCTATGTCACGCCTCGTATGCTCTGCCTACCCCGTTTGGGAATATAGGCGTGAATGTATGTATACTGTATGTAAACTGCTCGATATAACTAACTTTGCGCGCGTCTGTCCGCTGCCGTGGCGCGTAGCTCCAGATGATGGATCACGGATTGATCCGAAACATGTCGAGCTAATCTCGGTATAAACAACGTGAGTAATTCGTTATTTTTCACTATAACTAACTTTTTTTAATTTTACCGGCTGTCAAATCAGAGGGCACAGATAAAAAAGCAACGATATTCTTTTTAAAACACGCCCAGCGGCGGATACGTGACAGATCGCGTGACTCCGGCCGCCACCGCGGGGGGGCGCTAATTTGCAACTTCATCAAAACTGAGCTGTTCGAGTAATTAGTACGGTAGTCGGCAAGGGTTAAAAAATGTACGTACCACCATAATTTGATTTTTTTGGGGGCAATCACACTGAGTCGTTCGCCTATTGCGGTCACTGCGCATGTTACAAGGTACGCCCACGAAACAAATGAGTGCAGAAGTAAATCAAGAATATAAATGTACTTAATTTTTTATACCTATTCTCGGCAGTCGGATGTCAAATATGGCGTATGCTCTTGAAAAGGGTGCAGAATCGTTCATAGGCGAGCGGTTCAAGCAAACGGCCACCACGCTCGGACTGGTCCCGACTGTTCCCAGATATTGTGTCTATGTGTGTGCGTTGTTTGAGCGCACTTTGTATGGAGAGTGACTTCTGTCACATAAATTTTGTGATACGTCGGTCAACGAACCTTATTTACACTAGACCAGCGGTCCTTTTTGCCTGGCGACCCGAAATCCAAAAATATTAGAAGCCCTCGACCCAGTCAAACATTAAAAACAAATGAAATGCAGTGATTGCGGTTTGTTTTTCTAAAAGTCCTACGGGTCCTGCGACCCATCTAGATATGGCTTGCGACCCAAATTTGGCTCGCGACCCGTGGTTAAGAAACGATGCACTAGACTGTCCGTCGACTGCCGTCGTCTAGTCATGCTCTGACAGCTGTTGCTTATCGAATGCGGCCGCCTAACGAGTCAAGATTTTGACTATTTAACGTTTCGTGTACTCTACCTACCCCATTCTGGAAATACAGGCGCGATTTACACATAATGTGCAAGTAATCCATAAAAAAATTTAGCAACTTTTCCAACTGGTATATAATCAAGATTCGTCTCTTAGAAAAAGTAACGATTTAAAAGTTTGCGAAGATAAAAAAAATTACGCATTTTAGGTCAATATTGCAGAAGCGTTGATTCTACTTTAACCCAGCCCACCACGTTCAAACTCAATTAACAAAAGTAAATAACTAAAACAAAGTAGGTAGCGATGTAAACTGAAATTACGGTTTCCCAAATAGCAGGTTTTCATGCAATATTTTTCTGCCCCATTTAATGATAATTACTCAACTAAAATTCTCAAGAGACACTGCACTATTATTAGATGTTAGTGATCCGCCTCGGTTTTGCGCGGTATTTTCATCAATTTTATACGCATTTTAATATTTACGTGTGGCGTCGGGCTTAATATAACTCCGCTTAATTTCTTCCGTGGATGTCGTAAGAGGTGACTGAGGAAATAGGTCAAGTTATATTTGAGGCAACAGGCTAGCAACCTGTTACTACTATACATGCCAACTCAGAACCTAAAAAATACGGTAAAAGTGACCACGAGACGTGAGTAAATTCCAAATCATCAGACCCCGTTCACACCGCGTCGGGCGCCGGCACGATTTCTAATCGGGTCTCGGCGCTTCTGTTCACACTGGCCGGCTGTCAGCCCGATTTTTAATCGGTATCGGGGCCTCTATTCACACCAGTCGGCTGCCGGCCACGACAATGTTTATGCGCGAACGCGACGCGTAGTAGGTACCGGGGGAGAGGCGCGAACGGGGTCGGCCCGACATCCGATTTGATGTGAACAGCGCGCCCGGCACGATTTTTTATCGGCGTGCGGGCTCGCTGAACGCCCGACATTTTATGTCGGATCCGATTGTCGAGCGTGTGTGAACAGCTCCATATAAAATGTACTGCGGCTACGACACCCGATTAAAAATCGGGCCGACGCCCGACGCGGTGGGAACACACTTACACTTTATCGTGGTCAGTGAGTTGAGAGAGTAAACATGTAACGAAAGGGTTGGTGTAAAAAACAAGTTTCTTGCAAGTAAAGTGGCAACCATTGTATTGCAAAAAAAAAACACTCTAAAGTGTTACGTTTGCCAAGACTGTAAGCATTTTATAAAAAAAAAAACATTTGTTATCTATGAACCGACTTTATCAACGCATGTTACGTTACGCGTGACAAAAAACATGTCAGAAACAATTATGACTCAAGCCAACCGTAATTACGGCGACATCTATATGTCAGTGCCGTCATTAGTCCAGTCTGCGGCACCTGACGCGCCATTAATAATGCGCTGTGTGGTCTTATCTGTGGCACGCTTGACAGATCAGATCAGCTGATTCTACTCTACGTTTAAATATTCAGATGAACTACTGTTTTTGTTTGAAAGCCGCATTCATTGATCTTTTTAATAGGCCAGGAGTTAAAAATAGAAGATTTTTACCTTTTTTTTTAATTGTAATAAAAATTCCAATGTAAATTGCTTTAAAAATAATTATGTATACAAAAAGCTACTATCTGAAGCTACCCAATGAACAAAATTGCGATCTTTGCATCAATTCGTAAGAAAATTCTCAAAATAGTTTACTTTGACAGTTTCAGGAGTAAAAGGCATGTAGAAGCGATATTCTAAAACCTTGCTCAGATTCGGACTAGGCTAGTATTTTATTCGAGTACCTAGTAAATAAGTTCAGTTACGATTATGAGAAATTGATTAAGTACCATTAAAAACCCAGACATCTGACCCATTACTCGTGTATGTATAGCAATAGGACGTTTTCACAGTTAACTTTTTTTTCTATTACCTATTTTAGAACAAAAGTACTTACTGTGAAACGATTCTGCGGTAGGTCAGAATCTGAAACATTTTTCTTTCGTAGGTATAATATTTTCACCAAGCCACCTTATTCTCTCAGCCTTCACAAAAAAAAACACAGGCACTAGAGAATCCACAAACTAGATAATAACGTTGATTATTTAAACTAAATCACTTTACGTATCTAAATTAACATTTAACAACAACACAGCAACATGAGAACATGACATTCCATAAAAGAACAAAACACAATCAAATTGCGGGTGGAACATTTTAAACCACGTCCATCTACCCTCTTTAAAAAAAACTCGCAGTTAACCACCATAACATGACCCACGCGAACTTACCAGCACTATACAAGCCAGAGCTCTTTCAAGCTGGCGGGTCTGCATCGCGCTATCGAAGTTTTTGAACTCAGTCGATATAAATAAATGAGGTAAAGGTAATCGCTCGGGGGTCATACCGCCTCGGAGTAGCCAGTCCGCTACGCTGGGCAAAGTTAGCGACTACGCAGTGTTGTGCACACACCATCCGTTCAATGGCCAAGGACATAGCACGACAGAGCTTCAGAGGACTGGTTGATGGAACCTATAGGTTACCGCGACCCCCATTTTTGCTCACCTTTTGCCCACTCTTTGGTAAATCGTGGCCAAAGCTGACGATCGATTTCTGGATGTTGGTTTGTGAATAGTTTAGGCGAGCCCCACTTTTGCCTACTTTTGGGACACATTTTGCCCACCTTTTTTATAATTTTTACCCAATTTTTACAAACATTACGCCTATATTCCCAAATGGGGTAGGCAGAGTACGAGAAAAGTTACGTAGACAAAACCATTACTATTTCACTTTTTAGCCTCTTTCCCGTGTCGTATCTCAGCATATTTCTTAGGCTATAAATTGAATAGTGACAGGTTACTAGCCTGTCGCCTAAAATGTACACCTAAACATATCTTTAGTCGCCTCTTGCGACAACCTCGGAAGAAATGGAGACTTGCTATTCTAAACCCGACACCACACGGCCGACCGAACTAATGACTCTCCTGTAAGTGAAAAAAAAATCGCGTTTAGTGAACTGTCACCACTTGACTCGTGTCATACGAATACTCATAATAATGCCACTACATTATTCTGAGAATGCCACCACTGAATTCTTTCAGTTTTCGCCGTGGCTAGCCGCCAAAGTAGACTGTTCACAGTCTGCGATCTGTTTGTTGTGAAACAGTTCCAACTAGTTTTTTAATGACAAAGCTGGACCACCCAGTCGAACTGAAATTGGCGTAAATGTAATTTAAACGCGCGGATAATCGTTAAGTAGGTATTCCAATCGTTTTATTTGTATTTAAGTATTATGAGCAATAGCTACGCGACAATTTTATTTGGTGAATCATTACAAACATGCCATTTTGTATTTGTAGAGTCAAACCAAACAATCTCGGACCCGTGGTGGAACGTTTTCACAATGAATGCAATAAATACTTCCTTTGTCGAGCAATGCAATGTCACTATGACGTTTACGGTCAATAGGTTGTCAATGGTGGGTCGTGGACCGATTTAAATAAATTTGAATCCATATTTACTTAGTATTAGTCTTGTGGCGGAAGCCACATTGTTAGGGTCTCACCAAACCAGTCGACGCCTTTTCGGAAAAATGCGGGTAGAAAAGTTTTATGTCAACGCGATAAGGGCGAACAAGACGTCAATTGGCTCGGCCATTCTCGGCCGAGCGAGCCGAGCCGATTGACGTCTTGTTCGCCCATATCGCGTTGACATAAAGCTTTTTCTACCCACGTTTTGCCGAAAAGGCGACGACTGATGTGGGGAGACCCTTAGCCTGCTTTATCTCATGCCTCTCCATAATACATTGTTAGCGATTTAACGTACAATCTTAGTTTTAAGTTAAGAAACATAGTATTATAAGATTTATAAGCGATACAATTTGTAAATTAAATGAGATTTCAACCGACTGACTAACTGGTTATTTGTCACCCAACAACATGGCAACGTAAAGGTCTAATTTTAATTGTATTTTATTTTTTAGTCCAAAATAAAATAGGTAAGAAAAAGTCTGATTTTAGAATAGGTACACTACCCGTAGAATAACATTCTCCATTTTTTCCGTGAAGGGACGACTAAAAAACTATGTTTCGTGTGCTCTGCCTACCCCATGCACACAGGCGTGATTGTAAATATGTATGTACGTAGTTTGCGATATTTGGTATTCCGAGCACTCGGCGCAGTCGACGGCCGATGCACTTTATTTATAATGCAACGAGCTTTGACCCAATTGGCTAACGAGAAAGGGGTTCGCCTCCTGTGTAGACTACAATAGTAACAGTGTGCCTTTGGTAAATAACTAAACAAGAGTATATCTGTTTCATTTAAGCATAGAGTATCCTCACACATTTTTAAGTACCGTAGAAATGTGCAACATTGCCTATATGATGCAACTTTGCCTGATTTGAAAAACTGCTATTATTTACCAAACGGCTATGTATTTTTATGATTGGGTAAAAGGAGAAATAAAGTTTACCCAATCATAAAAATAGCATAGATTTTCTTAATTTCTTACTCACTATCTACTTCCACAGCAATACGCTAATACATACCTAAAAAAATCATAAGCTTGTTCTAGCTACAAGCTACAAATCCACTTAAAGTCGGTGCCAAGCCAAATAGACAAGTAGCTTAAGACATATTTTCCTCGTTCCCATTTTTCAAATCAATCTGTTCATATCTTTATTTTCTGGTTTTGTACCAACGTTTATATTCTGTTAAAAAAAAAACAAAGAAATATGTGTAAATGTGTGTAAAAATTAGGCGTACGTAATCCTTAGCATGAGAACCAATGGAAGATACACGTCTAAACGTTTTTAATTTATATCGCTGTTTCGGCCGTAAATCGTCACATGTCTTCTTAGTTGCGAATGTTCCGATTTACTACGAAGTCGAGGAAGCTGCAATCTAGAGATTAGTCGTTTAAGCAAGTCATAAAGTTTTTGTAACTCTTCGGAATACGCACGTCAGTTGCCATGCATCTTTTTTACGAGTTTTAGAAAAATACACTCAGCGGCATAATTCCACCCGTTTTCACTTTTAACTATTATAATGGCCTTAGGTATAATGGTTGGTGATTAACATGGTCAGATTTTAAATGGTGAAGGCTTAGCCCCACCACAAAAAAGTGGCCAACTTTAGTGCCGACCACTTTACCTAAATCTCAATTTTCTAGTTTAGAGGGCCATGGAAATTACGTCAAACAAAATTTGGGCATTTTAGACCCCAGTTTTAGAAGCAGTGACACATTCAACAAAGAAAATTTCAGTAATTTTTTTCAAGTATCACAAATCACTGAAAGTGCGGCATAGTTTAAATAAAATGAAACAGGCCCTTAAATAAAGGGTAGGCGGATATTTTTGCCGTTGAGTGTACCTACATTGTCAAGTTTATTTCATTAATTTAAATTCATTTTTCATTTCAATTTTCGTTTATTTCATTTCAAATTATGCCACAGATCGAAAAAAAGTAAACGAATTTTTCTATGTAGGGTATAAAAATAGTGAGCTACTATAGCAGTGGCACATGTACCCTTAGCTTAATGGTTTTAAGGTTGATATTTGGTTGTTGCAGTCGGAGGATGGCCTACCCGCGCCAGTCGTGCGCCGCCTTCTTCTGTCTGCTCGTCCTCTGCTTCACACAACTCTCAGAGTAAGTACTTCTCTTCCTTCATACTCATACTCATTTATTTGTATTAATGTCATTATTATTACAAGTCGTCTAAAATTGATCAAGTAAAATAATAATACAATGTCACTTATTACTGACATTTTTTTAAGCCATTATTATATCTTCCTATTCGCGATTCTGCACAATTTTCAAACACAGCTACGGAACGGAAGACATGCATTCATACATATGTACATACAATCACGCCTGTATTCCCAAATGGGGTAGACAGAGCAGGCGAATGGCTACATAGTCAAAACCAAAACTATATCCCGTTTCGCTGCCATTTCTGGCATATTTTGGGTTTTATTACCTATTAACATAGGTAGATACAATATTGACAGGAAGCTAGCCTGTCGCCTAAAGCATACCTACACCTTCTATCCTTAGTCGCCTCTTACAACATCCACAGAAAAATTGGACAGGTTTTATTCTAAACCCGACACCACATGGATAAGTAGACACTACTTATACCTAAGATTTCAGAAAAATCTGCGGCCAAAACGTCAAAGATTGTTTGTACTTCAAAATAACTACCTAATGTCCTTTACTAATTCCCTAGCTAAATTACCAAACATTTGTACAAGGCCATCACAAAGAGAACAGGAAACTTGCGTGTTATTTAACGTAAAGGTAAAACGAATGACGGGTTCAATCCGCGCCCAAAACGAGCCCACTGCCTAATTGTGGCGATTGCCATCGGGAGCTATTATTGAGGTTGTACAAGAAAAATGAATTAACATGTTAGCTGATTTGATGAACGTTTTTAGGGTTCCGTACAAAAACGGGACCCTATTACTGAGACTTCGCTGTCTGTCCGTCTGTCGCCAGACTGTCTCACGCACCGTACTAGCTAGACTGTTGAAATTTTCGATTAAGTATGTATTTCTGTACTCATATTAGCTGGTTTTTTATACTTAGCTGTGTATAAAAGTTCAGTTTTGCCCTACGGACTAATGTGACACTTTTGTACGTTGCCCTTTTGAAAATAAATAAAAACGTCTACCAAACTAACCTCAGTTTAAGTATCTGGGCCAATCAACTATTTTGTGTTGTTATTCTGTCCCGTAAGTCAGGGGACAACTGTGATAGAGTTGCTTAGAAAAAGGTTGTAATTTAGTTCTCGTTTTATGCTCGGGAGATGCGCCATAAAGAAATGCGTACAACTGTAAAAAAAATCTTAACTTATAGCGGATTATATTCTAGAAAATAACAATTTTACTCGGTTAGTCAGGAGACGTAACCATGGCAACCAGGGACATAAAATAGTTGATCGACCCATCTACCAACAGGTAAAGCCGGCTGGTGATAAAGGAATTACTGTTTTGTGACATACGCGCTAGGGAGCGATATAATAATATCATAAGCCAGACTAATAATTACGTCCAAACTGTTGGGTACATGGCTCCTCACACTATGAGAGGGTTTCGGCTATAGTTACCACCGAATAACTCGTGGTGAATTTCAAATTCGATTTCGAACATAAATTTAAAAAAAGTCAGAGGAGCAAATCTAGGATCAGACCGCTGGGCTACCACGGCTGTTTGTTAAAAAAACATTCAGGTTTTGTAAAAAAAATAGCATGTTCATACTTATTTATACTGGCCCGACTAGTCGGTCGTTGACTTAACAGCTAAACATAATTTTAGTTGCAAGCCTCCGGCATGGCAATCTCACATCCTAAGCAGAAATTTTGTGCGCTGGCAATTTTCTCGGCGACACATTTTCTTCTTAATTCTTATTTACAACACACGTGTATATCTTGCCTGACACACTTTACTTAGGTACACATATTTTCTGGAATTTTCTTGTTTGTCTGTGACCCTTACGTCTTATTTAGACTTATTACCATAGATGTACATGATATAGTTTATGAACACACCTAAGAGGCGCATTACTTTGTGGTAAATAAGTACTATGTAATTAAACGAAGTTACTACACACTTACTTATAATTGGTTTTAACTCCTCTGTGAACAAAATTGTCTAGAAAGTGTTTCAATATTTCATTTCTAAATATCGTTTCGGTATTTGTAAATACATTACACACATAATATTAATCTTGTTATAACGCACGCCATGAGGTAAGCGATATTCCGATTCAGAAAAAAACTTTGGAAACTACAGTAGGTATCTACTTTATAACTCCGTTTCGTATAAGACTAGACTTTCAGCCCCTCAATTTATATCCAGGATTTATTGCGTTCGATATTCCGAATCTGCTACCCTAGCCTAGGTACCTACAACATTATCTATTGTTAATAAAAAGTTCCCAAAGCCCAGAAGCCCACACGTGCTAATATTTTACACAGCATTATAAATTCTCAGATAACGTCCGATTTCCGGCATTTAGTGCGTCATTTTCGACAAATTCCCCAACGCCATGGCAGCCTACGGTTTTGCCGCCAAATGCCGCGTTCCCGCCATTTGTCTATGCCTCTAAATATTTCCCGCGCATTCTCGACAACATTTTTCACATTTGACGCCATGATTTTTTATGATGGCCGAGGAATTTGTGTTTTGATTTATTTAACTGTTTTGTAACATAATCGTGTGGGTTTTGTATGATATTTTTGAAAAGATACTTTTTAAAAGTCTGGGCTATTTTATTGTCTGCGATGTCACGCGCCATTTTGTTTTATTCTCTTTTAATGCTTGACTCAAGCTCTAAAACGTTTTAAAACAATAAAGTATTTATAAATAATTCATCTGTGAACCTTTTAGCGAGCTTTAATTGGGTTGGAAGGGCATCTTTAATTCTTCTAATATTGCAAATGTCTCAAAAGAGTCAGGACAACTTTCAATGTCTTCGATACGACACTGAAGTGATATTATTTCTGATGCGTAAACTGAGAATGCTGCCACCTCTATGCTCCTATTTTCAAGCATGCAAATCTTGCAATATCCAAAAGTAGTTACTGTTAAACTAATGAATGAAATCGCTTCGATTTCTTTGGAATTTCAGACAACTCTGGGCCCGGAATAGCTTCTATTGATATTTTCGTAAAACTAGAAAACATAGTCCGTGTTATTTAACTTCTAAACATTGTAGCTCGTTATTTTCGTCTCACTCGACAGTAACAGACGGCTTGCCAAAACATATCCACGTTACAACTATTGTTTATACGTTCGATTTAATTGAGTTGTAAAACAATCATGGAGTAAAGTTGAAGCAAAAAAAAAAGTTTTTGATTCCTTGTTTATTGTCATTCGCAAAAAAACATTGAAACACTACGCGCGAGTTTTGTCGATCGTCTCATATAATTATAACACAACATTAAAGTTAGTTATTATGTTAACCTACTTCAAATAATAATTTTAAACAAAAAAAAACCGACTTCAAATTAGCTATATCCTTAAAGGAAACTTCTGTTTATGCACATATATACTAAAGATCAAGTAGGTATACGTAGCTCTCAGCAGATTCAAGGCTTTAGAAGGAATAGCTCTATCTGATTTAGAACCCTCTAAACTGTTAAGTAAACCTAACGATGAACGAGCATTAGCAGAAATGCAACACTTGAGAAGCAGCAGGCTTGGCTAATTACTGAAACTATAATTTCCAGTCTGGAGGTGCATTCAGTATTGAAAAAAATATCCTTTAACTCCTAAAAATTAAGGAGTTGACCTTTCATCATAAGCTCAATCCTTTTTTTACTGCCAAACGAAAATATTGGTGTAGCTTTGAAAAATGTACTAGAAACACTACCTGTGCCTATAAAATTTGAGGGTTGCCCTCGATTTCCCTCATATTCCATCATCAGGTCAAGATATGCTGACAATCTGACTACCTGGAAACTATACCCTTTCAGACAAAAAAAGAATTTTCCAAATCGGTCCAGGCGTCTTAGAGTAATCCGCAAATACACATAAAAATACTCTCCATTTCTTCCATGGATGTCGCAATAGGCGACTAAGGACATAGATTTAAGTAAATTTTAGGCGACAGGCTATGAGGCAACCTGTCACTATCATACCTGCTAACTCAAAACCTACAAAAAATGTGCTAGAAGTGGCCACGAAGCGTGACATAGACATAGTTTTGTCTATGTAGCGTTTTGTGCGCTCTGCCTACCCCATTTAAGAATACAGGCGTGATTGCATGTAGGTATGTAAGTATGTACAAATGTAAGTTCGGACTAAAATTCCCGAATGCCCATACATTTTTTTTTTAATTGAAGGATATTTCAAAAACTACTGGTTAGATTTTGATGAAATTAAAATGGGACCAATGGGAAGCCATTTGCTATCGAACACAAAAAGAACCATCGAAATCGGTCCACCCGTTTAGAAGTTCTGAGGTAACATACATAAAAAAAAAAAATAAAAAAAAAAAAAATACAGCCGAATTGAATACCTCCTTTTTTGAAGTCGGTTAAAAAGAAGGAGTTTCTCAATTCGGCTGTATTTTTTATGCACCTCATAACTTCTATAAGGTAAGGGTGCACCGGTTTCGATGGTTCTTTTTGTGTTCTATTGGAAATGGCTACCCATTGGTACGGGGAAAATGGTGGGGTATCATTCTAAGCCCGACACAATTTAGTTTCTCGATTTGATCAATTTGACGGAATATATCATACAGCAGCTGATAATACTCGTTATTCATAATTACATATATGTATGTACGCGGGACTTAATCGCGATTTTATTTATTTACCTTCTCGACGTTTCGGCCGCGTTACAGCGACCGTGGTCACGAGTTGACTGAAATACATATATACGTACATATAATTATGAGTGAGAATCGCGAAAGTTTAAAACATTATATAGTAAATTCGTTATTCAGTTCTCCAATTTAATACCATCTGATAAAAATACTGGCAACAAAATCTGTCATAAATCTACTCAAAATTGAATTTATAATTTCATTTCATGGACTCGTTGAAAGCCCAAAGCAGACGTGAGAAATTGAATGAAGAGTAAAATAGACAAAAAATATGTGTAGCAATATTAATCAGTTGTCGAACCACCCACGCGTTGGCGATCGGGAACAAGACTCTAGTCTGTTTTATCTATTTTTATGTCATAGACTAGTGTAGGTAGGAATTGTTTTTTTTTTGCTAGTGTTTGGCATTGAACATAATCCCGTGCCCGTGTATTGCCCGTGTAGTGCCGGGTTAGAATAGCACCTCCCCCTTTCTTCCCGTGGGTGTCATAAAAGTCGACTCTGGGAAAGGGTTAGTGTACCTATTGTGAGCGATGGGCTAGCAACCTGTCACTGCAATATCACGTTTAACCATCTGGTTACCCTTAGATCACTAAATGTGGCACTGGATTTTTGAATTCATGTGCTTTCCCTCCCCCCTCTTGGGAATACAGGCGTGAGGATATGTATGTATGCATGTATGTTTGGCACTGAATTTCTTCTGTGGATGACGTAATAGGCGACTAAGGATGTCAGGCGGTTAAGATATTGTCGCCTAAAGTAACATGTCACTAGGTATTATGTATACCTTTCATTTTTAGTTTCCGTTCCCTAAGGAACGGGACCCTAATACTGAGGGCGCTTAAGCACTGCCATGAATTTTACGGTCCGTCTTTTTACTTAAGGTCTCGTCTCGCTTGCTCTTACATTAAATAGTATTAACGCGAGCGGGACGGCGCGAAAGACTGTAAGAACCCGGACGGCTGGACCGTAAAATCCATGGTAGTGCATAAGCGCCCTGAGACTTCGCTGTTAATTTTAAGCTTTTGCTGAGTACCGCTTGCCCATTCTACCATCCTGGTGCCGATAACTCTCCATCAGATCTCCCTCCTCCCTATCTTGTAAAAACCCATTTGTATCCAAACACCAATTGTCAACAGATGCGTGAACGCGAAGATAAACTTCAGGGAGAAGGAGAAACAGATCCTGGATCAGATCCTGGGCCCGGGGCGGTACGACGCGAGGATTCGCCCCTCGGGCATCAACGGAACTGGTAGGTCCAGCTACTTGCTCCCGGGACCCTCAACCCCTTACTCCTGAAGTACCAGGGATCCCCACACCCTTCGAGATGGAATCGACGATAGCCGATTGTCTCCGATCGATTGGTCATTGTCATTACAATCGGTTCCGAAGTTTGAGCCGAAGTTTTAGTTGTGTCTGAAGATGGCTGATGCATTTTGAACAAAACTACTGTGAGACTCGTTCATAGTAAAATGAAAAGGATACAATCACGCTTTTATATCGAGACTAGCTAGATATGTTTCGGGCTAACCAATACACATCCCAATATTACTTCCATAAGTGTCCGCTAGTATTAAAATTGTCCATAGAAATATTTTAGACTAGCGAGTACGGTAAATGTAAACCGATGCTAAAGGTACAGTTGCTCAACAAGGCGCGAGTAGAGAAGCGCGCGTGATAGACTATACCTGTCACTGTCACTAGACGTCAGGAAATGGTATTCTATCCCGCATTTTGTCTCGCGCTTGTTGCTGTGCCAAGCAGTACTGTAGTCTTAGCACGGCAACACGGTCTAGACGCGTCACGCTCGGGATAGTCTACCCGTCTTTTGCTGACGTCTCTAGTTAGACAGTGACAGGTTTAGTCTATCTCACTCGTATCTCTACTCGCGCCTTGCTGTGCTAAGCCGGCTGGGTTGAACTCGCGCATCCTAGCCGCTGTGCTGTCACACCTTCCCACCAGGATGGCTCCATACAATAAGGATCCTTGTGCACTTAGCTTCTTCCGACCATCGTTGTCTAACCAAAGCCTTGTTGCGGGCATTGAAAAGATGTCATACGTTCAGTAAGGAGTGCAAGACGTTGTCAAGACGACGATGTTCGAAAGAAGCTAAGTGTACCCGGGTCCTGTGAAAAGGGACTCAATCAAAAAGATTCGAATCGTTTTGAATCGGTTTTCAATCGGCTGTTGTCGATTCCGTATCGATAGGTGATGGGATACCCTAAAACTTAGTTGTGTCAGTGTGAAATTTGACGTATTATTATGACAGATGACAGTTAATTTGACGCTTTGACCTTGACCCTTGTTATGTTGGAGAATAATGCATTGGGCAAACTAATAAAAGGCAAAATGTAAAAAACAACTGTTTTGCCCTTCAGTTAAATTGTTAAAAAATAATGCACACTTGTTTTTCCTTTTTTTTCGAGTTGAGAAATTACGAGGATACAGTTAGAAGCTTAGGGTGACGTTACGTTATTACTTATTGAGTACAAGTTTATTTAGGAGCGACGTCACAAGCCCGCACTCCGTGTGTTTGATGATCTAGGTAGGGTAAATGTACCAATGCTCGACACCTCAACGTCCAGTAGATGACACCCGTCTGTCACCTGTCTAAGGGGCAGCGCAGACGACAGACTTTTGTGCGATCGAGTCTGCGGCGCAATAAAAACTCTGAATGGAAACTCTCTGCGCGACATTCAGAGTTTTTATTGCGCCGCAGACTCGATCGCACAAAAGTCTGTCGTCTGCGCTGCCCCTTACTATGACATAAGGTTGCAAGTGCCATGTATTGGGTCAGTGTCGAGCACAGGGGCGTTTACCTTATATCTTTGTCGATTTTTAATAAAGATACGTGTCCCCTATTTTTCACATTCTAACCGGCGAATCAATTAGAATGATTTTTTTAATCCTAATACGTCATCCCTGTTGGTTTGTTGATTACTTACTCAGTCAAATCATAAACTTTAGAAATGTAAAAACGAATGATATCCTTCCCCATTTCAATAACTTTGTAACTATACGGAGCAGCGCAGACGACAGACTTTTCTGCGATCGAGTCTGCGACGCACAAAAAGGCTGCTAGGATTGTATGCATTGTGCGCCGGACTTTTTGCGCGTCGTGTGCGTTACTCCATATAATTCCATAGCATAGGTTATATTTTCACAGACTAAAAAGTCCGTCGCGGATAGTCTGTCGTCTGCGCAGGGCTTACAGCGGCTACTTACGACGAGTTCCAATTCGCATAAACTAGTTATAAATGGACTCCGCTAGTTCAAATAATCACCTTGTTGAAAGGCGGCAGACTAAATCGGACGTTAAGATATAGTGATATAAAGTCTTTGATGTTGCCAGATGACGCGTGGAATGTAGGGAGTATTGCCGCCCAATGAATGGGAGCTCATTTCTCTATGTAATATTATTGGTGTAAAGTTCATAGGATTTTTGTTCATTCAAAATACGGAGGACTGGGCTGATATCACGCAAGGCCGAGCGTAGGCTTTGGCTAGCAGTGGGACACTTTAACAGGCTAATAAAAAATAAAAAACCGGCCAAGTGCGAGTCGGACTCGCGCACGAAGGGTTCCGTACCAAAAACTGCAAAAAATCAGAATTTTTGTATAGGAAAAATACCCCCCCCCC
>BHDV01065501.1:32635-59496 GCA_005406045.1 Adoxophyes honmai
ATCGCACTCGACGTCGTCTGGGCAGGTCACGGTGCGACAGCAATAGATTTAGCAAATACCTATTTTTCAATTCCTTCGACCGGCAAATTTCCTCTTAATTATTAGCTGTTACGGTTCGTGAGATACAGCCTGGTGACAGACGGACAGACAGACGGACGGACAGACAGACAGCGAAGTCTCAGTAATAGGGTCCCGTTTTTACCCTTTGGGTACGGAACCCTAAAAACTAATAAAAGTAAAATATAGAACGTGTGTGGTGTCTCGTTTTGAATACTTAACACCTCTCAATTTTATCCGTGGATGCGTTTAGGTACATTTTAGGCGAAAGGCTTGCAACCTTCTTCTTAACTTAAACTTAAAACCTAACCATATGCTGGAAATAGTCATGGTTTTGACTATGTGGCGTTTCGTATGGTAGGCACCCCATCATTAATTGATAAATGATAAATTGTAATATTTTTATAATATAGGTCCCTAAGCTTTTAAAATTAAATTAAAAAAAAGTTTATTGTTCGCATAAAGTATAGAGTAAATTACCTGAAAAAAATACAGGTGGACACCCTAGTACGTATGCATTATAAATAAAAATAATCAAATAAAATGTTAGTCTAATTTACTCACTTGTTAAGGTGTATTCATTAATATCGACGTATTCATAAACAAGAAGGAACCGCCTTTTTTCAGCATATTGCTTTTACTAGCCATACTTAGAAGACATCCGGTATGAGCTTTTAGGATATAAGGAAGCAATGCAGGAAGCCTTTTCTGGGTCGAGGCGAACACGTGTGAGGGGAGTTTAATCCCGCAAAATGTTTTCGTTATGTTGGTAGTATGGTTTATCGTTGGAAATAATTTTATCTAACATCGATGCCTTAGAATTTTGTTTAGTCATAATCGTTTTTTTTTACAAGGCGCCTTGTATCAGAAAACGCAAGTGTTTAAAACCGTGACAAGCGTCTTTTTTAAATTGACAAAAGTTTGTAGTAAGAAGCTACGGCATATTTTTTTTATGTCACATGATAAAATTAAATAAAAATGCGATCATAACGACTTATGGAGAAAAAGATCAGTCTTACTTACTTAATACTAATTTATTGAGGTTATTCTCAGCAAAAATCATAAATTTGCATTAGAAAGTCGTTAAAACCCGTGACAGTTTCTTTTCCGAGCTTAAACTAACAAAGCGGACCAAGTTACCAGTCACCCCGTACAAAACGCTGAATTCACTTCAGCCATAAGTTCTCCAAACGGCGTAAACAAACAAATTTACCTCGTCACTTGACAAATTTGTCACATTTACCAGTATTATAATAGCTGCTACAAAATACAGGAATTTTTCGAACAAATGGTACCTAAGTACCCGCTCAAACACTTTTCATAACCTCTAGGTATTCAAGCCCCGTCATGGAGCAACAAAGAGTTCCTTCAGTGTGAGCCCTCAACTAAATGGACAGTCATGCCGTCTGCAGTTATTTTTAGGATGAAAATGTTAAGAGGAACCCACTCTTTACTTTAATGGAGGATGATGAGACATAACGCGGGTTGTTGCTTTACAATCTTGAAAATCTGTTTTATTTGAAGTGTCCGTCGCATGTAGATAACTTGCACTCGAATCCGTACGAGTAGCTGCTTTTAAGTATTTGATGCATTTTCTCTTAATTGATTACTTAAGTCAAGTTTTTATTTTAAAACTCAAAGTTAAACGATTAATCGCGAGCATGTTCCATACATGGTGTGACCTAAAGGCAATATCAAACAAATGTGCTGCAGAGCATCGGAGTATAATTAAAACCTTTTATTACCTTTTATTTTGTTTGTTTTTGATCGCAGTTTTCGATAGTAGGTACGGGCGAATCGGGCGATTGAGTAAACTTAAGCTTATTACGCCTAAATGCAATTATGTCTGAGATAGTTAATGTAGATACCTATAAATTGCAGTCATTGCACAATGCAGACTTAAAACGTATCAAAGAAAGAATAGCTTTATCTTGCTTGGTCCAATTTTACGCATGTTTTTAACACAGTCAGAGCTTAATCGCGTTAAAATATCGACAAATAGACTACAGTCAACATTTTTTATCGTGATAAAGTCCCGTTTGTATCAAACACGAATCAAAATCACGAAAGTTTCAAACGATCAATTTTGCGCAGTTCGAGTATATTGTGCTATGTACCTTTAATTCTCTTTGTCCCGATAACTGTTGCATTTTTAATAAACGAACCAAACGAATTATCGTTAAAACTGATCGTTTCTCTTTGTTCCTATACTGGTGACGGTAATTTAGTCCGGGTAAAGGCTTTCAATTTGGGGCCATTTGTCACGGGGATGTCTTCATAGCGATCGCGCGAACAAAAGGTATCGATCAGGCGCTTCTACCCTATTTTAATTTTATGCCACGGAGTTTTAGGAGGAAGTTTGTGAAGTAGATTGAAGGCATGTGGGCACTGAATGACTGACAGATTCGATATCCTCACTTGCCTACATTGGTAACAATTTCCAAGAAGTGTAGGTAAGATAAACTTGTTTTTGAGCAAGTATGTATTTTGGGAGCTAGATAAACTATCTTATAAACTTGATTTTGAGTACAGAATCTATTCCAATTTTCGGATAACATCGAAAAATAACCAAGACATTGTGTCATGGGTCATGGAGAATATGGGATTCCGCATAACAAAGAACGTTTGATTATAACTTATAGACCTATCAGTACCTGTACAATCAGCAACACACTTTTTGACATATTTATGTTTACGCGGGACTTAATCACGGTATTTTTTAATTACCTCTCGACGTATGTGTGAGAATCACGAAAGTTTAAAACACTTTTTGACATTTTCACTTTGCGTTAAGAAACATTTGTAATGTGAAAAAATGGCAGATTGTACAGTTAAGTATGTCCATTACGGTGTGTCCATTTAACTCTATTCTATCGTAAAATGGGTTATGTTTGTTTTTGTTTATTCCTTTGAGGAGTTTAATTTATTATTTGTGAAATTTTCCAACCTGGCCTTTAACAAATCAAAAATCTACAAAACTGTAAATCCGATGATGAAATTCAAGGACAAAACAATGATTTCGTAGACTAAACAACCATATAATTAACAGAGACATTTACCTCTCCTCGTATCTACGAAAATGTTCTGACATGTATTGTATTGTGTACATAAAATGTATATTTAGAAATGTTAGTTTCCTTATGATTTACCAAGCCAAGGGATAAATAGGTTTTGCTGGTTAATAATAGGATTATTTTAGGCACTAAGTAGCTTAAGTCTTTTTATAAAGAACATTTTGCTGTTGTACTGTGTTTATCGACAGATGGACCGGCAATCGTTAATATAAATATCTTCGTTCGAACCATTACTACCATAAGCGACATAAAGATGGTTAGTAAGAAACACTGTTATTCGTAGTCGGTAGCGCTTGACGAGAACTCGCTAAATCGAGAAAGAATCGAGTTGGTTTCGTATGAATTTACCGAGTCTCTCGTATTAGTAAAGCACCGTCCCCACCTTGGCGGGTTGTTGGTGCCGTTTACCGGCGTCAGCAACGTGGTTCAGTAGTAAGGGTCCCGATCTGTGTTTTTATTTTCTGTGTGTTAGGTATATCTGGACCTTCAAGATGACACTGTAGTTTAGTAACTACACCCCTAACAACTCTAGTGGGTTGTGCTGTTTTTGACACCAAAAATAGTGATTCAGTGACAGGTTTTCAACACGAATCTGCTAACCTTGGAAGGCAATCCAAGTTGGGTTTGTTCATCTTGAACGGTCTATTCATGTGAACATTTTTTCCAGGTACTAACATCAGTTTTCACTTGTAACATTGAGAACTTATGTTAGCTTGTATAGTCAGTAACTTAGGTATTTTTTTTCTTATTTGTGTTGCCTTGCCGCTCGAGTGCGGGCGATATCTCCTGAGCGTTAACTTTACTCATGTAGGCTTAGCTACGGTGCTTGTTTCGCACAAACAAATGTAATAAAAGAACGATTCGGTTGCTAGGTAATTACTTGTTTATGTCCAAACACTATCTCTTCCATAATAGTCGATTAACTGCAGTGCTATTAAAATAATGTATGTCAGCTCCCGAGCACGCGATTCGGAGCACTTGTATCGCATTCGATCGATTTGTATTTACGTAGCCTGTCATGTCAGATATTAATATTCAGGGCTTTTGCCCCTAAGCCGTGGAAAATACGAGTTAATCCCCCCTTTGCCGTGTTATTCGTACTTTCACGGTACAGAAACGGTAATTTCCGCTCCGCAGCAGTCTGCCCCATATCCGGATTTTCGGAAGAGTTTTCTAGTTGCCGAACTGTATTTTCCCAGCGGAAACACATCGCCGACGTATACCTACAAGTTCTCATCGAGACCTTTTTGCACAGCTTGAAAGGAAATGTTAGTTATTGATATTTAAATTTGCTGCTTTATTTTGAAGTTAACAGGCAGGCTTTTAACATGCCCGTGGATTTGGTTAGCGTGTTTGGCCTCATTCCTTAAAAGCTTTTTAAGCAAAGCCTGACAGAGAGCAGACTAGTCCACGCTGGTCTCGCTCCTCACAACTTGTGAACTTGCCTCGGACTCGCTCAACTAAATGGAACTTTCTTTTCAATTTCAAGATTAAATTTCTGCTCTATTTATACACTAACACAAATTCCTATAAACAAGCAAAGCCCGTCGAGTCTTTAATCCCAGCGTCCATCCATCCGTTCCTGTTTTATTTGGATTCACAGATTGTGTTTTGTTTGATTGTTTGTTTTTCATCAGTTACACGTTTTGCGTAGACGGCGTAGCCGGCAGGTGAGTAAGGAACGTTTCCAGAGCGACATCCCACGGCTTTAAATCTAGAACAAAATTTTGATTAAGCGTAGGGCTAGCTGTTAGTCTGATACTATTTATCAACCGATATATTTTGCTTGGTACTTAGATGGGCCAGCGGTTGTGAGCGTCAATATATTTGTCAGAAGTATATCAAAGATCGATGACGTCACTATGGTAAGTGCGACGGAGACAGCAGTAGTCTAAGTCACTCCCGTGTCGGTCGCGAGGTAACAAGTCAAATGAATGGGCAACTCTCTCCTTGGAGAGGCTTACCCCAATTAAGTATGTGTAATGTTTATTTTTTCTTATTTATTATTTTATTCTTCTAATGACTCCCGTTTGGTGTTCACGACCAAAATCGTTTTTTCACGCGTTCAATTGTTTCTAATCGGCCGGAGGTCTCGAGCTGTCCGCTTCATCATTATGAGGGCATTGGAACGGGTTTAGACTTCTAGAACTTAGATTTTTTTGTTTATTTTAGAGTGGCTGGTTGTCCTTTTGGTTTCATCTCAAGGGGCACTTAGCTCGTGAAATGGACTGAATATGTTCGAATTTAATTCAAATCGAGAATACGTTGGGTCCATTTTATAAAGGTGTGTTCTAGCAGTTGGTTTTAGCCCAAGTTTTTTTAGCAGCGTTCAGTTTATTAGCTGAATCCTAATGCACTACCAAATTGCGCGATTGACAATAATTGGAAACCATCTGGTAAAATTGCACCAAATATTTTGTAGCATCAGACATTAACCCATCAAACCTCGTCTATCCGAACTTTTCTATCGTGAGTGTAGCCTGGGGCGCCTGGGTGGTTGGCTAGACCCTATCTGCCGTACAGTTAGGTCACCGCAATCGAGACACAACCTAAGCTTTAATATTTTTTCTAAAGGCGACGCACCCACGTTAGTGCGAGTCAACCTGTATCTACGATCCATCAGCAAAATAGATGATTATAAAATGGTGAGTGATTCCACATAACCAAACGATATTTGACACAATGCTGCTTTTATTATCAAACAAAGTCCAAGAGTGATGTCGTCCATGTACACGGCAGTACGAGCCGCGAGTTTTTAGTGACGTTAGTGATGACGATGAGACTTTGTTGGTAATAAAACTGAGCATATACTAAAATGGATATTTGGCAATTGCACTTTGCTGAACATTTTCAAGCTGCCGTGTAACCGTGTTTGGATATGTGACTGTGGTTTGTTTCTTGAGTTGTTCATTTACTTTTGTATGATTTCTTTACGTGGATGTTTTGGGTTATGCACTGTCTTGTTTGAGTTTATAAAATTCATATACGTTATTGAAGGAAGGTTGCCCACGATCTAACATTTGAACTGCTGTGGTATTTAACTAACTAACAATACCTAATCGTGTCCAAGATTCCTATATCTGTATTGCCGCATGGAGTCGCATTGCAGGGTTGAAGCAATATGGCTCGTCATGTAAGGTTCGCCAGGAAAACTTGGTTTTGTTATTGTCGCTTGCGGCTTTTTACGCGTGAACTTTTTCCGGCGTAAAAAGTTTCAAATGACAGTGACGAAACGGTATGTTTTCTTGGGTAAACTTCGTCAATACAGATGCCAGCTCGGCGTGGACTTGTGCAGTAACCGGGATATTACGTTTTGTTTTCACGGTGCGGCGCCGTTCACCCTTTTGTTTCAAAGAGACTTCTAAATTTTCCACCAAATTTGCGACCGTCAGTCGAGACGACCTCATAATTTATTTACTTAATTCTATTTTCGTTATTAGGTTTGTTCTTTGTTTCTTATCGGTTGTTTTGGTTTCAAAAATGTTTTGACTGTTAAATTGTAAAAACACTAACTGATGGACTATTGGCACAGGTAGTTAGCACTAAATTACAGCGAAGTTTTAATAACACAACTATTTAAGGTATCGCACTAGACCGATTGGAAGGACCAATCCGGTTGAGAGCACTGACCATGGCAAAGTATTTAGTCCACGCTCGCTGGAAGGACGCACGCACGCGCGCGGCGCCCGCGCAGCGACGCCGCTATCGCAGGCTAGGCCAAGGGGAGGACACGGCCCGCACCACCCATCTCATGCCTTATTTCCCTTATTTATTTTCGTATCATGCTTTACGTTCACCTTTCTGTTGTCATGCATTTGATGAGGACATAAAAACTATTTTGGTCGTATAATAATGTACGTGCCGTTGTTAATATTGTCTTGTTCATGTGAATTTGTGTTGTGTAAACCCGGGATGTACCTACGTCGCGCCCGCACTCAGCCCGCTTGTCGTGGCGCCCGACGCTAACTGACCCGCCCCCCCAACGACCGCTAGACGTACCGTAGCTCTAGTTAAGCTGGCCGATAACCTGCATGCAGGTAATACGATTGACAAGCATTCCATCGACGAGTGCTCGAGACGGTGAGTAGGTGCGCTTCGCTTTTGCATCCCGCCCCGCGCTCCGTCTCGCTCGCTCCGCTTCACGCCGAGCGAGACGGGATCATTCTTCGTCTGACGGAAAGGATGGAGAGCCACTATCGCGCTGGCTTTAATCGAATCACACACACTATGCACTAGCTCCGTTAACACTGAGTGATGCAGCTAATTGAGTAGATTAGTTCCGTTGTCAGCTCATATGGGTGGTTCTGCAACCCTTCCTGAAACACTAGTTGGCACAGGGATGGGAACTGCTTTTACAGCGAAATTGCTATCATACATCAGGCTTATGCTCCTTGATTCGATTTCAGCAAATTTAACGAGCATCTCATAAATAAGTACTTAGTAGTGCTAGAATGAAGGAACACCAGCCCTAGATGCACTAGATCCATCGACACCTAACTCTAAGCGCCGGGTCACCGCTAGCCGCACGGCACGCGCATGTCATGTCACGCCCTGTTCAACCAGCCCTAGTTTAGACAAGGAAAAGGCGTCTTACGTAAAGACCTCGCCGCTTGGCTGGGAGCCAATTTTGACTAATACATTCATGATGCCGCCGCATCCATCAACGTCGGTGCTATCTTTGTTTATGCCTTCTCCTTGCTTTATGAAAGCGTAATCATACCTTCATTTGTTTACGCAACTTGACCAACTTCTCTGGCATCGCCGGACAGAGCTGACACCGTTTGGATTGGAGCTGTCGTCGGTTGTATGCGCGAAGGAGTCTGTCAAGTTGTTTAGTTGCATGCTCGAAAGGTTTATGCAAGCTTAGTTTTTGTTGAACTAATTCATTTGACTTGCTCCTGACGTGAGGGATCACTTTGCTCCCTGACGTCAGATCAATTTGAGAGAACCTCCGACATTCCTCCTCCCATTCTAGATGTCTGAACTATGTGTTAATGTAAGATTTGTGTCAATAAACGCCTCGCACAAAATTTATCGACGGAACTATTAGGCGTGTTGCATTTTCACCTCACAATTACACAAAACGGGTAGCAAATAAGTTTGTAAAGAGCACAGTCGCTTTGAGACTGGAGAATGCGCATAATAGTTTCACTTTTTCATCTTACAAAGTAGCTTCTGAATTGGCAACACTTAGGAACATGGTAATATTGGCACAAATGTATCACCTGTGGAAGCTTTGGCGACTAACGTGTACTAATGTAGACATACACCCAGTATGTATAGCTTAACGCATTAAATAACTGACTAAAAAAAGATAAACGCTTTGATTAGAAACTTGCGTTAAATGCAGATTAAATAGCGTTTAGTTGATTTATGGAATCACATGTTAAATTAGGTCAGATGATACTGAGAAATAGATCGCGAGATATCGTCAAGTATTTAATGTCAAGGATGTAAATATTGAAGTTTGAAGTCTTTGACGATATGTCGTTGTTTGTTGAGAGGCAAAACGAGTGTTACATTACCGTTTATGTTTTAGGAATACTCGGTCCAGCTGACATTCAGAGAGCAATGGTTGGACGAGCGGCTGAAGTTCAACAATTTGGGAGGTAAGACACTATTAAACGAAATAATAATATCATAAACTTTTTCACGCCTGTCTGACAATAGTTTCAGTTCAATAGCTCTTTTTCATATTACCGAAAGGTACACTTTCTGTAAAAATACATTTTTTAGAATGAGCACTTTCCCGGAATGTACCTACACTGTCTCTATACTCATACTTCCCGATATGTACACTTTGTCGGTGCACTTACCCGAAATGTGCATTTTTTCCCGGAAAGTACACTGGATAATGTTCCTGTATTTTACTGAGAATTTCTATAAAATATCCAATTGCAAACTGACGGACAGACAGAAAGACCACAAACGGGAAACTGTACATTTTGGGAAAGCGTGCGTTTTGGGTAAGTGCACATTTCGGGAATGTTTTCAAATTGGACAAATGTACATGAGAGTGTAGGTACAGTCGAGTTCATAAATATATGAGCAGACAAATGCCAAATATGTAAACTTTTGCACCTTATTGTCAATGTCATAAGGGTGTGCAGATATTTTTGAACCCTCAGTTTTGCTCATATATTAATGAACTCGACTGTACATTGTGCAGAAGGTGCACATTTCGTGAAACACCGGACCGCCGTCAATATAATGCCATAACAATTACATAACATCCCCAGGTCGCCTGAAATACCTGACCCTGACGGAAGCCAACCGCGTCTGGATGCCCGACTTATTCTTCTCCAACGAGAAGGAGGGCCACTTCCACAACATCATCATGCCGAACGTGTACATCCGGATCTTCCCCAACGGCAACGTGCTGTACAGCATCCGGATCTCTTTGACCTTGTCGTGCCCCATGAACCTGAAGCTGTATCCGTTGGACAAGCAGACGTGCTCTCTCCGGATGGCTAGCTGTGAGTATCCGGGGCACATTTTCATACATACATCACGCCTGTGTTCCCAAATGGGGTAGGCAGAGCACACGAAACGAATAGACAAAACCAAGACTATTTCACGTTTCGTGGCAAATTCTAGCGTTTAGGTTTTAAGTTGGCGGGTGTAATAGTGACAGTCCCCTTAGCACGACAGGGCGCGAGTAGAGATACGCGTGACATAGACTATACCTGACGCTGTCTAACTATTTAGAGACGTCAGAAAGAGACAGCTAGATCCCGCGAGCGACGCGACTACAGCGTGTTGCCGTGCTAACCCTATAGGCTGCTAGCCTGTCGCCTAAAATATACCTTAACTAGAACCTTAGTCGCCACTTACGACATCCACGGACGAAATGAAGAAGTATTATCCTAAACTCGACACCACACGTCAATCAAAACACTTACAATCTCATATTTTTGGTTATACCTAATTCAAAATTAGATATTGCGTTAACAGTTTGATATATAACGTAACGAGTCAGACCCGTCATTTATCACTGCTAACAATATTGAAACTTTACCACGGCAATCTGATTTACTAGGAAATATGTCAGTTTAATTGGCTATATTTTATAAACAAACCGTGGACGAATCTGCGATCGTGCCGCCACGTGGTCCCTCGTGATTTATTAGTTCAATAACAGACGGGATACCATCATAAATTATTTGTTAGTATAAACAGAAAGATACGATCTTTTTTTTGTATTTCTAGAAAAGTTTTCTCTATGCAGTATACAAGAAAGTGTAGTTAATGAAACTGAATCTTTGCGGGTTGACATAATTCTGAAATTGGCCGCGTTGCTATCTCCAGCCAGTTGCATAACAAATCCTTAATAGAACAACTTCATGGTGAAATTATAATAAATTATGATGACGATCGAAACGCTAAACGTCCAATTTCCTCACGAGAACCTAACAGAATTTTGCCAAATTCGTGTAAAATCACGTCGCATGTTTTAACAGGCGACTAAAGAAATAGGTTTAGGTATGGTTTAGGCGAAAGGCTAAACTTCTAAATGGTTATCGGCATAACTTATCAAGATTTTTTGTGGTGGCAGTAAGTAAGTTCGCGCATTCATTTTCAAGGTAAAAGTGATGCGCGAACTAACCACTAAGTACTTACTACAAAAAGCGTACCAATTTGATGTCGAGGATCACACCAATCTCTTTTAAATGTCTCTACCTAAATAGCTTTATACTTTATACCTAAAAAAAAGCCGTGATAGCCCAGCGGTTCGAACTGTGGCCTCTCAAGCAGAGGGTCGTGGGTTCCAACCCCGGGCTCGCACCTCTGAATTTTTCGGAATTTATATGCGATATCAAATTTGATATTTATCACGAGCTATTCGGTGAAGGAAAACATCGTGAGGAAACCTACACACAGCGACGAAGTAATTCAACGTTATGTATGAATTTCCCAATCCGCATGGCCCGCGTGGGAACTATCGCCCAAGCCCACTCGTACTGAGAGGAGGCCTGTGCCCTGCAGTGGGACGTATATAGGCTGATGATGATGATGATGATGAAATAGCTTTAGACTTAAAACTTTACTACGACACGTGAAATAATCCGTCTGAAATAGTTTTGTCTTTGTAACGTTTCGTGTTTTCTATCTACGTTCACTAGCGAATTTTAGCTCAATAAAACTGTAAACGAAATAAATTTCTTCATTGTTATGACAAGCCAAATGCACGACCGCAAACATCTTTGCTAAAGTGTTAACGTTGTTATTATACCGAGTTGGTATTATTATACAAAAACTATTTTAGAATAACGTAAATGCAAGAAAGTCTCTATTACAAACATACATACATACAATCACGCCTGTATTCCCAAACGGGGTAGGCAGAGCACACAAAACGCTACATAGATAAAACGATGTCTATTTCACGTTTCGTGGCCACTTCTAGCATAAACATATTCTAGCATATTACGTACATACGCCAGATATATTGAAAAAGCAAATTATTTCCTTGCAGACGGTTGGACCACGGATGACCTGGTGTTCCTATGGAAGGAAGGAGATCCCGTCCAGGTCGTGAAGAACCTGCACCTACCCCGGTTCACGCTGGAGAAGTTCCTCACAGACTACTGCAACAGCAAGACTAACACAGGTACGGACAATTTGTAACCTAACCTAACTACCTATATCCAAGGTTAGGTTAGGTTAGATTAGCCCGCTAAGGTTTCCGAACTAACTGCACTAACTGGGTCATTGTCATAACCCTAAAAAAACATGTCCATTTGTAATATATAAGACATTTTTAATAATTACATTTAATTTACATCATAACTATAAAGTACAGGAAACGTACTAGACTATACTATATCATATTTTCTATAAATGTAATTATTTGTTTTGTTTATCACCACAAATGTAACTGAAAGTCCACTTCGGTGGACTGTCCGGGTTCCACCTGTTAATAGAATGTGGCTTTAAAAAAATACATTTCTTTTATTATTGTACAAAAATGCCATTTTTCCCTAATCTACGTATGATTTCCATTTAACACTAATAGGATTTAAAGAATTAGATGGAAATAAAACACATTTTTCGCATCATTGAATCTTGTCACAACATTTTTTGTCTTTTTGGTGGACATTACTTTAAATTCTAGAAAAATTAGGGAAATGTCAAATTAATAGACCGGGACATATAATTTAACTCATTTACTATCGTACTATCCCTGTTAGCATCCATTTTGCCGTGACTTGTGCGCAGCAGACGATATTGTTGTGTTAACAAGAATATTTGGTGGTGTCAATGTTGAATTGTCTTTCCGGTTACTGCTGTATTTAGTAAGTACATCGATATAAATCCACCAAACGTTTTTAACAACTAGTTAATCAATCAAACATTGTAAATTATGCCTTGCCTTTTGAATAATCCTTTAAATGGCTGGTGTTGTGAATGATATTGCGGAAAAAGTCCATTCGGTGGACGTCTTTTTGGTGGACTTTTTGTACACCCAAACGATAAATGATTGTATTTTGATTGATTCTTGTACTTTGGTTTCATTATCTATTATAACTTTAAAAACTAGCTTCTGATTCCTTTTTTGTTTTATCCGTAAATGACTAGTGACTGAATAGTGAATGTTTAAACGTAAATTCTGTAAAGGTAAAAAAAACTGTAGAAGATTTAACAAAAACATAAAAAATAAGCTTTGGAGGAAAAATGGAATGATGCACGACGATGCAGAAAACAAATCAATGTACAAAAAGAAACTTAAAAGTACATCGCACGCAAAATACCGCCTTCGATTCCAGTTATTTTAGTACCATGAAATCGGTGAACGTATTGCAGTGAAAAACAGAAGAATGTTGAAAGCAAAGAAACTTACTTACTTAGAAAGAAGTTGATGACTTTAGAATGCAGCAACCATTAAAAATTAGTGAGTGCAGTCTGTTTGTTGATTGAAAAAAATTTTCATAAAAGTATACAATTTTAGGACGTATATTCTGAAAGTTCGGATACGTCAACGTTAAAACCAGGAAGAGCCACCAAACCCCCACTTTCATACATGCTTCTTGAAGACTTGAAGGCTTCCTAGTCTTCGGAGGACGAAGGCATATTTGGTCCACCGAAAAGAATTGTCATTTCGGTAGACAGACACAAAATATTTTTTATATACTTTTTGAATGTATTTACGTGTCTGATTGTTCATGATTATGAGAATATATCATGAACGTTATTTTTGTTTAAGATGTTTACCGCTTTTTGTTTGGTTTATTTATTATTAATTAACATAATTAGTCCACTCGGTGGACATATTAGTCTTCCCGGTGGAACCGAAATATCGTTATTTCGTTTTAAATCGTTTTTTTTCGAATAATTGATCTCTGAATGATACTCAGTTCTGTTGCAAGTTAGAGTAAGAGTCGTAATATACCTTTGATTTTTATAAATCACGTGTTTCATTTTTTGGCGAAAAAAATTGCCAGGCTTGACAATGACCCAACTGCACTAAAGCAACTAATTCCAGACCCGTCATTTCATAGTGACATTGCATTGTTCGACAAAAAACTCTTTATTACGTTTGTTGTGACTGTGATCTGCGGTGGGTTAGAAATCAAATGTTTCGACTGTTCAACATCATTCATCATTATCAATCCTATTACTATTATAAATGTGAAAGTTTGTGAGTATGTTTGGATGTTTGGATGTTTGTTACTCTTTAACGCAAAAACTCCTCAATGGATTTTAATGAAACTTTACAGTAACGTAGCTTATACATCAGAATAGCACATAGGCTACAATTTATAAAGATTTTGTTTGAATTTTCCAAAATATGGCGATAGGAAAAATAGTAGGATTCCGCAATTTTCAACGTAAAAAGCTATAAATTGGCATGCGGGCTGTGACTAACAAGATCTCTTCTGTGTTACCCCGAATTTAACGCGAGCGTAGCCGCGGGCAAAAGCTAGTCAAGAATATATAAGTAACAGTCAAAACTTATAGCCGGTCAAAACCACTTTCGCAGTTAAAAATGGTTTTGACCAAGGGCTTCGGTCAAAACCACTTTTGCCTGATTTTTGCAGTCAAAGGTGGTTTTGACCGGCTATAAGTTTTGACTATAACATATACAGGGTGGAAAGTTTCAATGGGCCCTGGAGGGGAACTACTCTAAATCTTTTAGTTAGCTCATTTTGCTGAAAGGAAACATTCCTTCATTTTTAGAAAGAAACAAAACTGCATGAAAAGATTCATAAAATTTTGCTGGTCTCAACGGGAATCGAACCAACTAAAAATTAAAAAAAAAATGCTGGTTTATTATACAAATCGGTAGGACTAATGTTTAGGATAACATTTGTCTAAGAAACATTTAGTCCTACACTTAGATAAGATATCCATGAAATTTAATATTTATTACATGTTTTTTAACAATGCCTAGTATTGCAGCGCTATTGTCTAACGCACCAAAAATCTAAATCGTGTTTAATTTGACAGTTGATATCAAAAATCGCTTCAAAATTGATACATTTCAAAGCGAACTGACACTAAAACTGTCGAATTAAATATGATTTAGATTTTTGGTTCGTTAGACAATAGCGCTGCAGTACTAGGCATTGATAAAAAAACATGTAATAAATATTCAATTTCATGGATATCTCATACTTACCTAAGTGTAAGACCAAATGTTTGTTAGACAAATTTTATCCTAAACAATAGTCCTACCGATTTGTATAATAAAAGAAAATATTTTTTTTTTTTTTAATTTTTCGTTGGTTCGATTCCCGGTTGAGACAAGCAAAATTTTAAAAATCTTTTAATGCAGTTTTGTAACTAAAGGATTTAGAGTAGTTCCCCTCCAGGGCCCATTGAAACTTTCCACCCTGTATACTATCAAACTAAAGTAAGTCATTGTCCCTATCAAACCAACGGCAAGAATAAGCTTGTCATTTCATGCCGAATTTCATCGCCTTATGGGTCTTGGGTTCAGCCTTCGTGATTGTAACCGATTGAGCATATTCTATAGAAGAACTATCCCGTTTCCAGGTGAATACAGCTGTTTGAAGGTGGACCTGCTGTTCAAGCGCGAGTTCAGTTACTACCTCATCCAGATCTACATCCCGTGCTGCATGCTGGTCATCGTGTCCTGGGTGTCCTTCTGGCTCGACCAGGGCGCCGTGCCAGCGCGGGTGTCGCTAGGTCAGTACTTGAAAACAGTAACTATGATCATTCCGTGTGATTTTTAACATAAAATTACCATGAGGCTCACTCGTAGTGAACTAAAACGGATCTACTCACATTTTTATATTGTGACTAGCTTTTGCCATCATTAAAGTATTATTATTAATAACTTATTCATCCCCTATGTTATCCCCTTAGGGGTGGAATTTATCGAAATCCTTTCTTAGCTGATGCCTACGTGATAACATCTACCTGCATACCAAATTTCAGCCCGATCCGTCCAGTGGTTGGGGCTGTGCGTTGATAGATCACTATGTCAGTCAGTCAGTCTCTATCTTTGAGTTTTATATATTTAGATTAGCTCGACACGTTTCGGGCCAATTCGTAACCCATCATCTGGAGCTAAGCGCCATGACAGCGTATAGACGCGCGCTGCAGTGATGATAGTCCCGAAACATGTCGAGATAATCTTAATATAAAAACGTGAGTAGATTCGTTTTAGTTCATTATTCCGTGTGATGTCGCGTTTAGAACATCTCTCCATTTCTTCCGTGGATGTCGTAAGAAGCGGCTAAGTAAATCGATCAAGGTTATTTTAGGCGACAGACTAGTAACCTGTCACTATTATACCTGCCAACTTAAAACCTAAAAAAATGCTAGAATTTCAAACACAAATAGCTAAAAACTAGGAATCAAAAAGGGCTCAACGTTTTGGGACAAGATTTTATTTTTGTAAATTTCTAGCAACAATTTTTTTTGCCCGTTTTTCCCCTTTTTGTTCGATCTGTAACTAATAACTCATCACAAATCTTTCTCATGTCTTCAGGAGTCACCACGCTCCTGACAATGGCCACCCAGTCATCAGGCATCAACGCTTCCCTCCCTCCCGTCTCCTACACCAAAGCCATCGACGTGTGGACGGGCGTGTGTCTCACGTTCGTCTTCGGCGCCCTACTCGAGTTCGCGCTCGTGAATTACGCGTCTCGCTCCGACATGCACCGGGAGACGATGAAGAAAACGAGACGGGAGATGGAGGCCGCGTCCGCGAACCTGGACGCGGCCTCGGATCTTCTGGATACTGACAGCAACGCCACATTCGCGATGGTGAGCTCGCATTTGATATGTTCTTCGTTGACAGCCCTCTTGCTTGGCGTGCAATCATGCAATAGGTCATTAAATGCGTGGGTTCGACTCCCTCGAAGTATTCAAAAGGCGACAGAAGAAAAAGAGCACCGCATCATATAAAAAGGTGGATTCAGATGATTCACTGTTCACAAGAGACTTTTTCTTTAGCTATATGTTCATTTTTACTTCAAATTCAAGTTTGGCAAGCGTTTGGCGGGACGTACAGTCACGAACCGAGATTGTTGAGCCACTTGCCACTGTTCGCAATTTAGACGTGTAATCAATGATCGATGTGACCGACTAGATGTTAGCTATTGGATTAGTAATTACACGACCAAGTTACGAACATAGGTAAGTGACTCAATAATCCCTGTTCGCGATGGTACCTAATGTAGTTAATTCTATAGTCTATACCTACGTTACCATACTCATTCATTCAGACATAGCCATCGCCTAGACTAGTCAGACATAGCCTGTAGCCTAGAGTCCCAGGGCCCCAGTTCACCCTTAGACTGGCCATAGACGAACAGCTAATAGCAACCAGGGCCAGCTTCAAACGGTCACAATTAAGTAACCATTTTAATACTCGGAGCATTGCCGACACGACCACTTTGGTCTGGCCTCGGCTGCTAAGTAGTCCGCCTACGGACCGCCCAAGGTCCTCTCCATCCGTGTTCCCTGACTGGTCTGCAACAACAGAAACCGCTGCGTGGCGCCGACAAGATGCGGCAGTGCGAGGTGCACATGAACCCGGCGCGCAAGAACTGCTGCATGACTTGGATGTCTAAGTTCCCGACGCGCTCGAAGAGGATAGACGTCATATCCAGGATCACGTTTCCTTTGGTCTTCGCGCTCTTCAATTTGGCCTACTGGTGAGTTATCTAGTGTTATGTCGAATCGGTTTCAGCTCTCATCGATCGCAGAACCTGCAACCTGCGGCTAGCAACCTGTCACTATTACATCTCTTCCATCTGTTTTCAAACCTAAAATGCTAGAAGTGTCTGCAAATCGTGAAGTAGTAAAATTATAATTATGGTTGTAATCACGTTTCGTAACGTATGCACGTATGACTGTAGATATGTGTGTACATCAGTAGAAAGATCTCCCTCTAGGCAAATGGGGGCCAAAGTCCACAGAGGGAAACTTGAAAGTTGTCTTTGTTGTGGTTAGAATCTGTACCCAACCCATCCATCATAACGAGTCACAGAAATATGAATTTATTCTTGGTTAGTTTCGTGTGCTCCGCTACCCCATTTGGGAACAGAGGCCTGAATGTATGTAATTAAAAAATATTTATTCACTAAACATCCCTTTAAACCTCAGGTCAACGTACCTATTCCGGGAAGAAGACGACGAGAACTGATTCGCGCGCGACGCGGCGGGTGAGCCGCAGCACGCGCGCGTCGCCGCCGCCATCGTCGCGCCCTACGCGTTCTTCGGCCTGGCCTACGCGCTCTGCCTGCGCCCGCGGGCCGCCAGGGACGCGCCCCCGCCCGCGCCCGCGTAGCGGCCGCCGCTACCCCCGCCACCCACACTCGGTGATTCAGAGCTGATGGTCACAGGGTGCCATCGGTGATTCAGAGCCGATAGTCACAGTCACAGCTGATAGTCACAGGGTACCATCGGTGATTCGAAGCCACCGGTGATTTGGAGCTAATAGTCACAGAGTACCATCGGTGATTCGGAGCCACCGGTGTGTCGAGTGGCGCCCCCGCTATCCCCGGTGACTGCGTGCCATCAGTGAGTGCTACCGGTGATTTGATGCTACAGATTACAGATTTGATGCTAATGCCAGGAATAAATCACTGCCGGCTATAATGTTTCCAAAGAGTAATGAAAGCTGACAATGCATAAACAATGCCAGCTACAAGCAATCGGTGTCTTCGATGAGTATTTAAAATAGTGGATGTAACTGCCTCCAAGCAAATGTCAAATGTCAGTAATAGTGATGACCAGAAGTCACTTACGCTACTGTCACCATTGTAGGCAACAGTGAGTCCCTGTGACTTCCCTACTTACTATCCGCAAGCCAACACTGTCGAGCGGTAGTTACTACCAACGAATCGAATTACCACAAACCGTACTAAATTCTGGCATAATTTTTAGGGGTGTATTCGCATGGCACTGACGGACGTTTTCGCAGGTCTATAGTTACGAGTATTTGACGGTTATTGTTTGTGGAACTACTCAATAATGTACCGAAATGAAATTACTCTTAAAATGTGCACCGTTGTCATGATGTTACTTATGATGAGGCTACAATAATTCATGTCAGAAGATACTTTATATTTGTCTAAATGTGTTGTTAATAAACAATAATTTCCACCCAAGTGCAAAGGGAAAATATGTAAATGTGACAGAAGTATGTTTGTGTATCTCCTGCTGAGTACTTTTTTAACACATCCTAGAAGAATCGTTAAAAGCTTCCTTATCTTCAGTGTGTAGAATTTGTCTAACTCTATCGCTATCGCGTTTATTTTGACAGATTTGAAGTAACCTCGCCTTCAATGTAAAAATGTAAGACGAATAACGATCCATTGTGCACGGACAAGCCGATACCGATCGCAATCGAGTTAGATAGTAAATCTACCTATGATTGATGATAGACACGTTTGTTTATATGAACCTAAGTGCTGTTACTCACGAAGACTACATATAAATAGGATTAACGTTTTATAAATGAATGGACGTCACAAGTATGGGTGAAGTCATTGAACCCGGCACAAATGTGTTGAATGAGTAGGTACAATGTCATTTTCACTTTAATTCAATATGAACCAAAGGTATATAATTATTAAGTGCAAAAGGTGCAAACGTATAAACGGACGGTTGTGCGTGCGTGCGTGCGTGCGTGTGTGTGTGTGTATATGTGTGTGTGTGTGTGTGTGTGTGTGTGTGTGTGTGTAACTTCAGTGTGATGTTGCATTGGTCAACAAAGGAAATCTTTATTAAGTACGTTTAAAATGACAACGTGCTGCGGTGTGTCAGGAATCAATTTTTTCGGGTAGTTCCCATTAAACAACCTATCCCACCTAATAGGATTTTAGGTGGGATAGGTTGGAAAATGGGAAGTACCCATTTTTTCGACTGTACTGTACGTTCTGACAATATTTTGATGCCGATATTGCCAGAACAGAATTATGATATTTCAAAAGCTTCTAAGTCTATGTTTCTTTATTGAAAGTGACATGTTTTAGTAGTTTCGAAACGAATGTGTAATCTCTCTTCAAATTACCTCATTCAATTTATTTGTGCCAATTTGTATGAAGTCATATTTGCCTAAAATTGTAAACTAATGAGTTAAATTCGTTATTATGTGGAAAAATCACAGGAAAATCAAACATCAAATTTAAATAACCTCGAAATGTATAATTTAATTGTGAATAACGTGGTTAGTAGTAGATTATGCCTACATTTTAATACGTAGGTATTAAATAGTTATAAGATATGTTATAGCATTACAAAAAATGGCGAGTTCGTGGCGGCGGGACGAACGGCAAGCGTCAGTGTTTAGGTACAAGTACAAACAGACATTTTGTTTTCAAGGGTTTTCGATAATTTTACTAACTCCGTGTACGGAGAGTTACAGACATAAGTAGCATAATACCTTGTAATATTTAGGTTAGGTGTAAAAACCGCACAAGTTCTGACTTCAATCGCGAATAGGGGCTGTTGAGACACTTGCTGGGTGTCGTAATTTAGCCGTGTAATCTAAATCTTTTGGCCAATTGTTACACGATTAAGTTGTACGACAAGCAACTCAACAATCTTTGTTGGCGGTGATACGGGTACAGTCAGTAACAAAGGTATCGATGAGGTTCAAGTTCCAAAAACATAGATGTATACACGTTCTTATTGTGTGATCGTTAAGGTTATGAGTCATTGATTTAATATTTACATCTATGTTATGAGTGCATATTTTGTCACTTTAACCATCGATATCATTGTTATAACTGCATCTGTACGTCTAGCATAGCACACCGCGAGACGGGTCGCGCGCGAGATAAATCATATCTGTCACTGTCTAACGAGAAGTGTCAGAAAGTGACAGATAGTCTCGCCGGCGACTCGACTTGCGTGCGCTGTGTTACGCCAGAATTTATCTACTGTCAAAAATTTGAGGTTTTTAAGAATTAAGGTAATGTGTGAATGAAAGTATGTGTGTAGGTTGGTTGTTAATGGGTCATAATCGTAATATTGTAGGTTAGGTGGTTAACTCCGTGAACTTTGCTCTTTCATATAGCACAGTTCAGTAATCAAATTTTAGCAGTAACTGGGATAAATACTAAGGAGGCCTAGTATTTGTAGAATTCAGTCATATTTACTAAGCTCTCGTCTATAAGACAAAAGGAATTTATAAAACAATTTAATCGTTACTAGCGTAGATAAATACACGGTGTTTTTTTAACCGTTTTAGAGACAAAGCCCACGCAATCTATACATAATATATGTATCGTTTACGCAGAAATAAAATTTATCAGATAAGTTATTCAATAAAAAATAAATAAAAAACTTTTATTCATAAAATAAAGATTTAAACATCCTGTATCGCGCGCGCGCTGTACGAAGTTCATTAACCCGGCTAGAATTTGTATCTACCTACGTATGTGTGCAAAGATGGCGGCCGTTGGTCACCGCGCCGGCTGTGCGGGCCGTAGGCCGTAGGTATTTTTATTGCAATTTTGGAACACGATTTCACTGGCGAGGATACGCGAATTGACAGGCTTAGGACTGTCTCAAACCGTCATTTTCAATGCTAAGGTGCGTTAAAAGGCGCGCGAATACGCGGGCCGGACCGCGCCGCGCCGTGGTTCTGCGCGCCGCGGACCGTTTGTTTAAACACCCTACGCCCGGCGCGGCCAAGCCCACGCGATCCATCGCTAGTCGATTTTTCGACACGAATCAAAAGCGCGCGCGGCGCATCTCGCGTCTCGCGTAGGTTCGCGATAATACGCCGCGTTTGATCGCACCTAAACATTAGTGGTAGTTAGGTATTTGAAAAGGAACGGGTTCCAGGGGCATTTAAAAGATTGGAATCAACTTTTTTACACCTTATAATCTACGTTTAATTACCTACCTACTACAAATTAAAAATCGACATTGGACGTGGCTAGTAGCTCAGCATAGCTCACCTGTATTGCAACTGTTTGAAATGCCTACCACTCTGTTCAATACACACACGGGCACGTTTTTGCAAGTTTTGGTTCAATTTGATCACTTTCTCACTTTTCACTTTATTAAAAGCTGCAATCACAAACTGTTTTAACTGTTGAAGACTGCTTGCTTCTTCAGTCCATCAGAAGTCCATAGGTGTCAAATTTGGATTACGGGGTAGTACGGAGTACTCATTAGTTCCCATTACTCATCGTCACACGCGAATCGACACTTACGAAAATCGAAAATTAGATCAGAGCGACACTTCATGCGTGTGCAATGACCTACATACGACTAAATGAGGTCAGGCGCCTTTCGTAAAGAAATGCACGTGGCGCGGGCGCGTGAGGCGTGGGGGGTAAGGCTGCACCTGATTGGTCGTTAGTCCACGTGGACTTGTTTTGATTAGGATTAGCTCGCGCGGGTGATAGGTAAATAGTCGCGGATGGTGGTAACGTTTGAGTAAAGCTATACAGAATGATTCAACTTAAAATTATTATTTTTTAATAATTTTAAATGAAAAAAAAAATTTGAGTTAAAAAATAAATAATGATGCTAATGAGTTCTATATAATGGATATATTTAGAGGGCTTTTTCTCTAAAACGGTTAAAAAAACACCGTGTATAATACCTCCTAGGGTCATGTATTTCTCATTAAAACTGGAATCTAGCTCGTCTGACCTCGAAAAATGGTCAGGTCTCAACTTTATATAAATAACTAAATGTATACCTATACTTTATCTAAGGGTTTGTGAAAATATAGTTTTAGTGGGAAATGCAAGCGGAAACTTGTAAATAATAGTTGGGCCTACAAATTTCTACACCTGTGTCGCTCACTGTACAGAACTCTGTTATCTAAGTCGGTTATTAAATCTATTATAAAATACTCTTAAACTACTTTAAGGTATTTCGATGTTCATTTATCCTCGTAAGGCCCAACGTCCTATTTTTAGGACTGCAAAATGTAGTCCTTGCGGCCCGAGTAAATTTTAAAATTCATCAATTAGCGACCCAGGGTCCTAAAATTAGGACATTTTCTTTAATCGCAAACTAGTCCTTAAATATTGCGTAATACGGTTCCTCTTTGTTTTTAATGTGTCAATACTGAAGGCAGCCATTTTGTTAGCTGTCAATTTTGACGTTTAACAATCATAAACTTGATTTTTGCCTCGTGGAGGTTGAACAACTTGGAGAACTCGCGGCAGCGTGGTAGTAAATCCATTTATTTTATTAAAATCTTCAATTGTGTTAACCTAAATATAATTGAAATTGATTGTTAAAGGTCTATTTTACATCCATTACTTAATATTTTAGTCCGGCGTGAATTACTTTAAGTAGGAGACGCAAGAGAATTTAAATGTCCTAAAAATAGGTCGATGGGATGTTGTTGCATTTGTTGCATGATACAGTTATGTCATAAATTTAGAACATTGGGCGTTTATTTTGTGTGATTTCTTGTTATAGGCTTGATGGATTAGATGATGGATTAGAAATATATCTAAATCTTAATGATTCCAACATACATGTTATTGATTTCGATGACGATATAGAAGATGCTGATTTTCAACCCCATAGGTCTGACCTGGCTTTTATCGAATCTTCATCTTCGTCATCTGAAGATGTAGATGATGTCGTTTCTCCTGAGACTCGACTGTCATTGCTACATCTGAAGAACCTCAAACATCACGCTGTACTCGTAGAACTTCAAGGACTCGACACTACCAATAACAACGAGTTTTCGTTCGAAAAATATGACTGACAGCCTGATGTACACTCATATTTTCGGCAATTTTCCAATAAAATATCATCCCAACGACCTAAATTTAGGACACGTTTTTTTTAACAAATTTTATATTAGTAGTGTTTATAATACTCACCTTTACAATAAATGTTAAAACATCAGCTTGAAATATGCCATTTTCAGATTTTATAGCAATTTAAAAGTCTGGGATGCTAGTATAAGGGTTTAAAATTAGGACACTGGGTCTTTATATCAAACGTCCTAAAAATAGCTTGGGCCTTACGAGGTTATAATCGAATCGTCTATTCGTGGCACTTTGTAAATATTTTAGGTTCGTATTCGTATCTTTCAATGTCTCCTACTTATCGATGTTTCAGGTGTCAGTATTTTTCACATCAACATTACTTATAATGAACCCAATCACTGAAATATTGTAAATTATATCACTGAAGCTGTGTTCGTTTGATATTCACGAGACGCCATTTTGATATCACCGCCATCTTGTTTGCGCGCGAACGTCAGTTCGTTTCCACTTTTCATTCGAATTACAGAATAAAATACTATTTGCTCATCTTTCTATTTCCGTCCCTGTTTGTTTTTGTGTAACTTGAATTTGGGCTGTAACATGGTTAATACGAATACTAGATCGGTATATAAGTAGCAAATACTTGGTAATTAGCATGTATTCTTTACATAGATATGTCCCTATTAGATATTCTTGGGCTGTGATGATCCTTAAAAAGTATCGGTATGTACATGCCTAATAAAGAACATTTTATGATTTTATGGTCAGGCAACACAATTTTTGATACTAATTTAACTTATCATCCGTTGCGTCAATTAACTTTGAAGAAATTAAAAACACCTACATATCGATCTCTGGCACACTTTGCTCCAGCACAAACTCTCCTGAAAAGGACTCTACCAACTACTTAATCAAATATCGCAATAGTATTTAGATGTTTAATAAGCATCTTATTAAAATAATGATCATCACAAACAAAAGCAATAACTTTAACTTTACAGAAAATGAGTAATACAATATAACGAATGATTAAGTGGGTTGGTTTCTTTGGATTTGAAGCGGTCGATTAATTACTCAAATGTTGGTATTATTAAGAGTTAGGATAGTTAAAAATTAATACTGAACTATGATATACATACATATATTTCACAAACATATACAACGCAAGTAAGAAATCGTTTTCCATTAAGGTAACCTCACCATAGAAACTTAAGCACGTCGCTAAAATCCAAAGGAACAGGCCATTAATAACATATTTCTTAATTTGATCACTACTCGGCAAGCTAAATGAGTGACCAGTCTGAAGTTAGTTCACGTCATGCGCAACAAATAGCCAGCCAGTATGAATTTGTCGCCCATGCGTCAAAGATGGACCAATCACGCGCAAGCATTCTCGGATCACTTCACACTCGTCTAGCCTGCCGACATTTGCCGAGCACTTTCAAATCAAAGTCGGCTAAGAAATGAGAATTTCAATAAGTGATTTTTAATAAACATATACCCATCTAGACTGTGTTTTATTGACTTATGAATGTGATAATGAGTCTGAAGCGAGTGTTGTTTGGTGTTGTGGCGATGTAATCTTCCGTTACTTCTGACAGGCTAGTAATCGTTCTGCTTCACTCTGGAAAAATGAAAGGACATGTTTGAAAAAATAATATTATAAAGAAGAACTTTCACGTTGTCATTTAAGGTTGATCGAAGAAATTGGAATTTTAATAGTTTATCTGTCCTCACAATTAGTTTCTATTGTAAAGCTAAACTCTATGAGGTTTATAAGACTACGGAGAAGGATGGAGGATTTGTCTCAGCAAACTGGCTCCGGATGGAAAAAGTTAGAATACTTATTAGAATTTGATTTGTTAACCTGGTAAACAATTTTGTTCGAATATACTTATCAAACACAAACCGTTCTATATCTGGTGTCAGAGGTTTAGAATAACACCTCTCTTTCTCGTTTGCGGATGTGGAAAGAGTGGAGTGAGAAAGAAGGTATTTATTTTAGGCGACAAGCAACCTGTCACTATTAGGTATAACTGCAAACTCAAAACCTAAAAATATCTTAGTGGCTACGAAACGTGAAATAGTAATGGCTTTTTCTATGTAGCGTTTCATGCTCTGCCTACCCCATAATTTGGGAATACAGACTTAACGAAGTAGCCCAACTCCCTTTCTTCCCCCTGCGATGTCAATATTCTAAATCTGGGTCCACGCTACGCGAGCCGAGCACAAGCGGAGCCGTTCCGTCGTTCGCGGCGTGTGTGTGAACGTAAAACGAACGTACAAATCCCTTTGTGTTCGTCAAAAAACCGACAACAGGCGGAGCGCAGCCGAGCACGAGCGAAATGCTCGCAGCGCGCTCGTTCGAGGTTTTGTAAGTCGGTCCACACTATACGAATTGTATTCGGCTCGTGCTCCGCTCGTGCTCGGTTCGTCTAGCGTAGACGCAGCTTTACAACCTCGCGAACAACCGTCCCTGGGAATGAGGCGGGCGGGGACGAGGTAGCACTTGCAAGTGTTGCATGGATGTATTCAAAATCAAAAGCACTATCGACTTTAAAGTTACGAATAAAATTTTCCTTGTTTTTGATATGAAATTAAGTGACTGTTTTGTTACCGTCAAGCATTAGTAGGTATCTAATGAAGTCTGATTATGGGACACATTTTTTTCTTACATTGAATCGATTATGCATTCTAAGTAGTGAGATACATGCAAAAATCTAGTAAAGAATCTAGAATCCTGATGAATTGTATTGAATACAATTTCTAAAATTCCTCGATCACTGGCATATCTGAAAGAACGTGTCGGAATTTGAACCCACGACACTCTGTTTAAAAAATCATTTGATTAATTTACTTTACAGTCAATCAATTTGATTGCAATCGAATCTTGATTGGTAATGGCCGTATTTTCAAGTGTGGGGAAGCCCGTGATATCATCGCCAATGATTCAATAACGGCATTTATGCATTCGAAGAGAATCAAACGCTCATGTTTTAAAATTTCGCGAGTCTCACTCATAACATAACCACTAACTATAATTTTAACATCAATTATAGTCTTATAAAATACGGATAACTCACGTTATAAATCGAGTTTAGCTCGACATGTTTCGGACTAATTCGTAGCCCTTCATCTAGGAGCCGCGGCAGCTGCTGCTGCCAAACGCGAACTGCGCGCCTCAACACATGCGCGCTCGAAACATGTCGAGCTAAACTCGATTTATAACGTGAGTTATCCGTATTTTATAAGATGAGTGAGTCTCACGGGAGTTTAATGTTAAATCAATTATAGTTTTAACCACTTAATTTTAATTTTTAAAATGGCTTTCATTTCCTCTACGTTTCGGCAGCGTTAAAGCGGCCGTATAATAGTCACGAGTGGACTACTATCACGCGATAAGCAAAAAGGCACCGGTCATTTTCCGACACTGATCATACACATACAACATCACGCCTGCATTCCCAAAAAGGGGTAGGCAGAGCACATAAAACTATGACTACCTATTTAATGAGAAGTAATTAAATGATACGCAATAATAAAATTTGGTGAG
>BHDV01065502.1:13405-26983 GCA_005406045.1 Adoxophyes honmai
GATGTAAATTAAATGCAATTATTAAAAATGTCTGATATATTACAAATGGACATGTTTTTTTAGGGTTATGACAATGACCCATTTGGGAAATTTATTCACACGCGAGTAAACTATTTTCTCGTTTATTTCAATCAACCCTCAGAGTTACTTGGAATCCCAACTGCTTTACAAGCCAGCTTTGTCTAAACAAAATGTACTTTACCCCACAAGTTAAAGGTCCAAGCTCGCAGTGCAGTTACATTGGAACAAATCTTTCTAATAGTGACCGAAATTCGCAAAAGCTGTCATTTCAAAATCCCAGTTCTGAGTATTTGAGCCGACGCCGGAGTTTGACGAAGTGGTGATTCAATTACGATGCAGCTGCATGTTGGGAAGCCATTATGGAGTTTCAGTCGATTTTGGCAGGGTGTTCCGAGATTTTAGGAGGTTGTGATAGGAGGTTAAAGGGCAGCGCAGACGACAGACTTTTGTGCGATCGAGTCTGCGGCGCACAAAAACTCTGCGTGGATTGTACGCATTGTGCGCCGTACTTTTAGCGCGTCGTGTGCGTTACTGCATATAATTCCATAGGTTCTATTTTCAAAGACTAAAAAGTCCGTCGCGTATAGTCTGTCGTCTGTGCAGGGCATAAGATCGTTTTTAAAAGTAATACATGCATGCACTAGAACCAGCCTGTGTTTTAGTGAGGAGTTGGCAGAACTTACGGAACGCTACGTAGACAAAATCACGACTATTTTAATTTACTATGCTTCATAGACATTTGTAGCATACTTTTAGGTTTAAGTTAAGTAAGTACCTAGTTTTTTACTATAGAGAACACTGACAACAACACGTTGTCTCTTGCCTCGTAGAGAAGGTGTATTGAAAGTAAAATACGGAACCCTAAAAAGAAAGAAAGACATTTACAAAACATTTTTGTTGTATTTATCTAAAAATACATAAGCTCTTCTCAAATGGGGTAAGCAGAGCACACGGAACGTTAAAAAGCCAGACATAACTAAGTATTTCACATTGGAAGAGGAATAACATAACAGTGACAGGTTGCTATTGCTAACCTGTGGCCTAAGGCCCTGCTCAGACGACAGACTATCCACGGTGGACTTTTTAGTCTGTGAAAATAGAACCTATGGAATTATATGCAGTAACGCACACGACGCGCAAAAAGTCCAGCGCACAATGCATACAATCCACGCAGACTTTATGTGCGCTGCAGACCCGATCGTACAAAAAGTCTGTCGTCTGCGCTGCCCTTAAACCTAAACCTATTCCCTCGCCTCTTACGACGTCCACGGAACAAACGAAGAGGCGTTGTGCTAAATCTGACGTCTTAAAAAAGTACAAAGCTTGGCAAAATAAGGCTGTTTTCTCCCAAGTCCAGGTGTAGGTACCTAGTACCTATATAGAAAGATCCAGTTTACCAGCATGTCTGGTTAGATTGATAGAGACAGAACAAGGCTAAATGGCGGCCCATCGGTCATACGGGAATTCTGTAATGCTGTTACTACAAATAGAATGGCCGAGGAGATAGCGGGAATTGGAAAAAAATTGCCAAGTGCGTTCGGACTCGAGTACGAATAATGTTTATATAACAACATTAAAAATAAGGCAAATAATAAACCTGGCCGCAATTTTTCTTTTTGGCAGCAATACTCAAACTTCTAATTTAATAACTAAGCATCGGGAAAATAATATAAAAGACTAGCTTTTTCCCGCGGCTCCGCTCGCGTTAATTTTGGGGTAGCACAGAAGAGATAGCCCATATACCAATTTATAGCTTTCTACATAGAAAATTGCGGTATTCTCCACAAAACTTCCACCTCTCACTTTGTGAAACGGGGAGTTTTGAAGAGACAAAAAGTAGCCTATGTCACTCTCCATCCCTTCAACTATCTCCACCCAAAAATCACGTCACTACGTCGCTTCGTTTAGCCGTGAAAGACTGATAAACAAACAAACAAACACACTTTCCCATTATTTAATTTAATATTATAGTATGGATTTTAATTTATATCCCGTGTAGTGCCGGGTCAGAATAGCACCTCCCCCTTTCTTCCCGTGGGTGCCGTAAGAGTCGGCTCTGGGAAAGGGTTAGTGTATTGTGGGCGATGGGCTAGCAACCTGTCACTGCAGTATCACGTTTGATCATCTGGTTGCTCTGAAATCGCTAAACGTGGCACTGGATTTTTTAATTCATGTGCTCTGCCTACCCCTCTCGGGAATACAGGCGTGAGGATATGTATGTAATTTGTATTTTAATTTTGCGCGCTATTCGAGGGCGTTTTAGTAAATAGTAAAAAGACAATTAATCTTCTTTGACGAATCAAAGCTGAAGAGTTTGTTTGTTTGTTTGTTTGTTTGTTTGTTTGTTTGTTTGTTTGTTTGTTTGTTTGAACGCGCTAATCTCAGGAACTATCGGTTCGAATTGAAAAATTATTTGTGTGTTGGATAGACCATTTATTGAGGAAGGCTTTAGGCTATTTAACATCACCCAGCGACTAATAGGAGCGAAGAAATATTGGAAAATGTGGAAAAAACGGGGGGGGAATAGTCACTCAAACACGCGGACGGAGTCGCGGGCACAGCTAGTTATTCATAAACCAACAATATATCAACACACCTAAACATCCAAATAGGTTTTATGTGGCTAAGTGGCTAGCTGGCTAGTGATAATATGCCGTAAATAATGTCAAAATTTGTCAGTTCAATATATATTTTGACAGCCGCGTATCTTAAGGAATAAGGGTTAATTTATTAACGAAATGTAAGTAACTTTCGCCCTAACGACATTAGTGGGAGAATAATATAAAGTACCTATTTTGCTCGCAAAAAAGCGGGAGACTTATGAAAATCAGCGGCGCTTCCGCCTTTCTAGAGCTAAAACAGAGAAGATTTTAACAAAAACGCGTAAGATGTATGAAATATTGCGGCGCTTACTGTTTTTTGGAGTTGAAAAAGTTGTATGGGAGAACGATTTTTTAGTTTTTTAGTATGTTACACTAATTTTTTCCACACTTTCTCATCTTATTAACGTTCCCTGAACTTTAACGAACATTTTAAAAAAAGAATTGGCCAAATCGGTTTTTGCGTTCTTGAGTTATATCGTCAGGAAGGAAAACACGACTTATTTTTATATAGTAGATAATTAGTGGCCAAGATGACATTATTCAGACGACGGTTGATTGCGGCTGAGTTAGTAATTTAGAAGGCAACTTAGATTTTTCAGAAGCCGATTATTCTATTAAAAAGAAGTCGGTTTAATTTACTACCCTAAAAATAATAGTAGGTATTTCGTGAATGAAACACAGTTTGCTTGCTCTGACAGAAGAAGAATTTTTATTCATAAAACTACTGACTGTCACCAAGAATCTTGGTGGTCAGTAACAATAAACAGATAAAAAAAATTAAGTCTTGTTCATAAATATCCACACAACTAAATTTAAAACGTGACAAAAAGAAATAAAGCAAACTGAAAACATTTTTTTTCCATTTACGACATTTCTAATCTAATTTGCGCCTAATACTGATTGATACCTAAGCAATTTTTAATTACGATTTTGTATACTTATGAACTGTGATTTGATTACATATAAATGGGGAAATTAAAAAAAAAAGAATTATCGGTGAAAGCATGTTAATGTACTCATCATTTATTATAATCCCCTTAACTGTACACATAATGCTTTAAATAACACTCTTTTCAGTAGGGGTTAACATAAACTAAATCCGAAGGGTGCACTCTCCTGATTGGCCTCTTTCAGACGCGGGCCTCAAAGGCGAAAGGACTTCATAATCTGTTTTATTCCATTACTATTAGGGAAGACGTGGAAGGAAAAAGTTTTGATAAATCACATGCGTTACTTCGTGTTTTTTTAATCCCTGACTATTCAAATATGGAGGATAGTTGGTGTGTCGTGTGGCGTCTGGTAAATAGGTTTAGATATTTTATATGGGTTAGGCGACAGGCTAGCAACCTGTCACTATCATAGCCATTTTTACCTAACTTTAAACCTTAAATAATGCTAGATGCCTGATGTGACGGAAGTAGTTACGGTTTTGTTTATGTAAAGTTTCGTGCCCTCTGCCTATCCTTTTGGGGATTCAGGCCAGATTTTTATGTTATTTTAACGTTGTTTTAACGCCTAGTTTGACCACTAGGTTTTACCAAAATATTGCAGCTTAAAGTTTCCGATACAAGAAAACAGGCCCCAGTGAGCTAGTAATAATAGGTAATATCTATAATAGTTAAACATCAAATTATTAAAGGTCATTTTATTACCCGACTGTCCTACGTTTGTTGAGTTAACACATTCACTACCAAGCCTAAAATCAAAACATCTATTCTGCGCGGAAACGGGTAGTCTATAGCTAGTACAAAATGAACCCGGCTACCGGGTTCTCGGTATCTCGCGAATGTTTTGAAGAACCCGGGAGCCGGGTCCTTGGTTCTGAATGTGTTAAAAGAGCGTTACGTTTTGAAGTTTATTTTGACGATTTTGACACAAAGGTTCTTTTGCACCCTGTGATGTAAGTATTCTGTTAATTGCAGGCATATCATTTGTCCACAGCACATTTACCCTGCTGACCATATTCTCCCAATGCATGGGGGGTGTGAACATCCCCACCCTCTCGTGGAAGCGGGACAGGGGATGCAGCGTGGAATGGTTCCCTCTCTTCAAGCTGTTCCCGGTGAGTCGAATCACTGTCCCAATCACTGTGACCAGTCGCTTAGGTGATTGGTGATTGGTTGCTTGATGATCGGCTGTGTGGTGACTGGTCCGTTTGTGTGCTGCAGCAGATGCAAGATCGGTTGGCCTTCATCTAAAGATTCTAAAGTTTTGCAATCGACAGTTTCCATACAATTCTTCATGTTAATACCCAAAATCGACGCGTTTCTTGAAAGACTACACTACAGTCTACTGTATACTGTACTGCTCTGATGTTGTCTGTCAGGTGCTGCTAACCATAGCCATCATGTGGTGCGTCTGCCTCATACTGACGCTGACCGGCGCGCTGCCGCCGGGGCACGCCGCGCGGACGGACCTCAAGCTGGTCATCATAGAGGACGCGCCGTGGTTCCGCGTGCCCTACCCAGGTACATAACATAGCCATCATGTGGTGCGTGTGCCTCATACTGACGTTGACCGGCGCGCTGCCACCTGGCCACGCCGCGCGGACGGACCTCAAGCTGGTCATCATAGAGGACGCGCCGTGGTTCCGGGTGCCCTACCCAGGTACATAACATAGCCTCATGTGGTGCGTGTGCCTCATACTGACGCTGGCCGGCGCGCTGCCGCCGGGGCACGCCGCGCGGACGGACCTCAAGCTGGTCATCATAGAGGACGCGCCGTGGTTCCGAGTGCCCTACCCAGGTACATAACATAGCCATCATGTGGTGCGTGTGCCTCATACTGACTTTGACCGACGCGCTGCCACTTGGCCACGCCGCGCGGACGGACCTCAAGCTGGTCATCATAGAGGACGCGCCGTGGTTCCGGGTGCCCTACCCAGGTACATAACATAGCCTCATGTGGTGCGTGTGCCTCATACTGACGCTGGCCGGCGCGCTGCCGCCGGGGCACGCCGCGCGGACGGACCTCAAGCTGGTCATCATAGAGGACGCGCCGTGGTTCCGGGTGCCCTACCCAGGTACAACATTAACACATACATAGGGTAACGGCACCAGTTATAGACGGTTTAAGCTGACAAGCACCAGTGATGGACACTTCATTCATAATTTAAAGACCATAGAGTTGTGAATTGATTGTTGTAAAACAAATGACTTTTCCTTAGTGGGTAGTATTACTGGTTCTTTGTCTATTACCGGTGACTTTACCCTACATACATACATATTCTCACGCCTGTATTCCCAAGAGGGGTAGGCAGAGCACTTGGATTCAAAAATCCAGTGCCACATGTAGCAATTTCAGTAGGATAACCAGATGGTTAAACGTGATATTGCAGTGACAGGTTGCTAGCCCATCGCCCACAATACACTAACCCGTTTCCCAGAGTCGACTCTTACGACGCCCACGCGAAGAAAGGGGGAGGTGCTATTCTAACCCGGCACCACACGGGTAACATTATTAACATTGTATACTATTTCTCAGTATGAGATATTCTCACGCATCCCTTGGAGATAAACTAAGTAAATGAAAGGGAAATTGCGGTTTACGAAGTACATATTAAAAAAATCGTCAGGTATACGTTTGTTGTATGGGAGCCCCCCTTCATTATTATTATTTTTTTGTTTTTAGTATTTGTTGTTGTAGTGACAATAAAAACACAATCTGTGAAAAAAAAATAAAAAAATTAACTGCCAATATAAACGGTCGAAATATCAAGTTTTTTCTCTTGGAGCCCCCTTAATTACTATTATTTTGATTTTAGTATTTGTTGTTATAGCGGCAACAGATATACATCATCTGTGAAAATTTCAATTCCCTAGCTTTTACGGTTTATGAGATACAGCTTGGTAACAGACGGACAGACGGACAGTGAAGTCTTAGTACTTAATAGGGTCCCGTTTTTACCATTTACCCCTAAAAAGATATAATGCTAAAAGTGGTCACGAAACTCGTAACAGTCATGGTTCTATCTGTGTAGAGTTTCGTGTGCTCTGCCTAACCCATTTGGGGAAACAGGCAAGTTGTATGTAGGTATGTAACGTAGAATTCAAAAGTGCCGTATACTTAGGCATATCAAAGCGAGTCCTTATTAGCAATTTACTGTAATTCTGACTGCCAGTACTTTTGCTCTTACTTTGATGTTGCCGCGACCGAGTTTCCACTGTAATTAAAAAAATGTGCCCGAGTTGTTCCTTGATGCAATCCGCATACGTTTTAATTTATTTGTAGGCTGTGAACATTAGGTATAATGAAATGATATACACGGAAAACTGGCGTCTTTAATCTAGAGACCTGAACATTGTACAGTCAGCGTCTGATACATGTATACACTTTAGTACCTTTTCTAATTAACCTCATATTTGAACTCTCGCATGAAATTGTCACTGCGATCACAGTGACAAAGTACCAAAGTGTAACCATGTATCAGACGCTGACTGTACGCCAATTTGACGAGCAATAAGTAGTCCTTTTTGTACAGTCACGAACCGGGATTGTTGAGCCACTGGTCACTGTTCACAATTTAGGCGTATAATCAATGACCGATGTGACGGATTAGATGTCAGCTATTGGATTAGTATTACACGACCAAGTTACAAACCTAGGTAAGTGGCTCAACAATCCCTGCTCGCGATGGTACAGTTTGGGTACCTACGATGGCATAATATGTCATTGTCATTACCATTATCAAACCATGACCATTTCACGTTTCATGATCATGTTTTGCATATTTTTTAGGTTTTAAGTTCGCAGGTACAATAGTGACAGGTTGCTAGTCTCTCGCCTAAAATGTACCGTAACCTATTTCCTTAGTCGCCTGTTACGATATCCACAGCAGAAATTGTATTGTGGGTGTGTAGAGGTACCTATTACATTCATTGCATGGACAAAATAGTGTCACTATGCTATGTGAAAAGGACTATGCATAGTATAACACGTGCACTATGCGCCACCGCTGCCTTTTGATTGAAGAAATTTTTTTATAAGTTTTATATAATTTGTAAATTTTGTGTTTAAGATCCATTTCAATTAACGTTAACCGGGTTAGTTAATCCAGATCGATGCTGGTCGGCTTAACCCATTTATTCCATAAAAACCTAGAATTAAACCTCAGCAAATACCAGGAGTACATAAACGCGTGGTGTTCTCAGGCCAGTGGGGCACGCCGACCGTGAGCGTGGCGGGCGTGCTGGGCATGCTCGCGGGCGTGCTAGCATGCACCGTCGAGTCCATCAGCTACTACCCCACCACAGCAAGGATGTGCGGTGAGTCTCTCTTGTTTATGCTGTCCTGGTAGCGTGCAGCAGAAACATAACTAAAGTTACAGTTTTTTCCGCTGTTTGAAAAAAATAGTGCAATTTTTAGGGTTCCGTACCCAAAGGGTAAAAACGGGACCCTATTACTGAGACTTCGCTGTCTGTCCGTCTGTCCGTCCGTCCGTCCGTCTGTCTGTCACCAGGCTGTATCTCACGAACCATGAGAGCTAGAGAGTTGAAATTTTCACAAATGATGTATTTCTGTTGCCGCTATAACAACAAATACTAAAATTAAAATAATTATAATAATTAAGGGGGGCTCCCATACAAAAAACGTGTTTTTTTTTGCTATTTTGGATCTATTTAAATAACTGTAACAGGTAAATACTTGAAATGCTCACAGAATATTTAATTAAATATTTTCTTTAAATGGAAATAATTAAAACAAAATAAAATTAGTATTTAAGGGGGGCTCCCATACAAAAAACGTGTTTTTTTTATTATTTTGGATCTATTTAAATAACTGTAACAGGTAAATACTTGAAATGCTCACAGAATATTTAATTAATTATTTACTTAAAAAGGAAATAATTAAAATAAAATAAAATTAGTATTTAAGGGGGGCTCCCATACAAAAAACCTATATTTTTCCAGTTTGTTTTTTTGCTGTTTTGGGTCTATTTAAATAATTGTAACAGCTAAATACTTGAAATGCTCACAGAATGTTTAATTAAATATTTACTTTAAAAATAAATAATTGAATAAAAATAAAATTAATATTTAAGGGGGGCTCTCATACAAAAATTCTGAATTTTTGCAGTTTTTGGTACGGAACCCTTCGTGCGCGAGTCCGACTCGCACTTGGCAGGTTTTTTTAAGTAACTAAAGGACGTCCGTCTATCTATCGATCCTTTGATCAATTTTTATATCGCAACGAAGGGTATCGATTCGAAATTCCTTTTTTGTAATGGACCGAAACATATTGACGTTTGATACCAAACCGAAGCACTCCCAACAAAACTTCACATTCACAAGCGTCTATCAAATCAACTAGCAATATCTAGAATGCTTTCAAGAATACTTAAGTAAGTCTAATCCAATGTCTTACATGGATTCAGTGTATGGGACCCTGCGGTCTTCAAGACAAAAGCCGGACTCCTCCTATCAAAATCAATCAATCGTAATGAAGAAGCGTGTTTTCAGCGGCTCCTCCACCGCCCTTGCACGCCATTAACCGCGGGTTGGGCACTGAGGGTCTGGGAACCATGCTGGCCGGCTTATGGGGCTCTGGCAACGGCACGAACACCTTTGGCGAGAACGTAGGCGCCATCGGAGTCACCAAGGTAAACTCCTCAACACTTATTACTCCCTGGTATCACAGCGATCATTGTCACTGGTTTAAAACTGTGGTAGCTCTCAGTAGATTCGCGCGTGTAGACTTGTAATTTTTTGATGTCGCTAGTTAAGTAAACAATAACATGTACCTACCGATTTCTATCTCGGGGAAGACTCAACTCGCTTCCTGCGATTAGTGGAACTCTTATCCATCTCGTCGTACTTTATGCTGGAATTAATGCAGCTTCTTCGACACTGGACTTTTATCGCAGCTAACCTTTTTACATGAGGCACACATAGACAAGTGATGCGAACAGCAGTATTGGTAAAAGTCCAAGCAAGACAGAGATGACAACCGCGCAGTAATACACACAAAAATCATTAGCATCAATACTACCAATAGCAACCTCGGCCGAGATTTTCTTTTCTATAGTCTGCCAATCCGGAGATCTCCAAAAGAATATGTGGTTGTTTTGTCCGTCCGTCTTCCTCATACCATAAGGAAGACGGATAAGTTACTTGGTCGTAAGCTTTTCATCAAGCATTATTGTAACTGAAACCAAGTCTACACCGTCATCGTTTTTGTCAGGTGGGTTCCCGGCGCGTGGTGCAGTGGGCAGCTGGGCTGATGGTGCTGCAGGGCGTGGTGGGTAAACTGGGGGCTGTCTTCATCATCATACCACAACCCATCGTCGGTGGGTTGTTCTGCGTCATGTTTGGGATGATCTCTGCCTTCGGTAAGTCTTGAGAGCTTGATTGTTATAATAGTCAGTAACTTGCGTTTTTCACTTCTGTAGGACTTCTTGCCAAGGTTTCTCAGGGAGACAGAGAGACCTTTATTGATGCTTTGGATACACAGATGATGAATACAATGGATTTGATACTGCATCTGGCTTTTTTTAACTACATGGAAGGAATACGAGTAAGTTGGTAATTAGAAGGTCGAATGATCGCGATCGATCTGAGATATCTGCATTACCTGACGGGTGCCAGATGCGTTGCTCATCCATTGTCTTTTAGCTGTTACATCTAGTCCAACATAGACTTTCTTCAACTTGGTTGCTTTAAACATCAACTCCCTTAACTATAAACTACTTAATATAGGTAATCCATACACCTCGTCACCTCGTTTAAAATTCTTCATTCGTACTAAATTTAAACTTATGGCGTTGTATGAGAGCGTTTAGTGAGAAGTGTTCGGCGTTTACGCATCGCCAGATGCCACGCCGCAGCGTCGCGCTGCGTCTCCTAAACAATGCCTTAGAATATGTTCTTTAAAGGTCCTTGCTCAAAATGTCACTGACAACGTGACAACCCACCGAGGGCTGCTTGACTTCTACGTATTGTATTATGATGTTTTAGGTGACACTTTTTGTCCACGTATTCGCTTTCAATGCGTCAATATCCTCAGACTCCGTCACCCTCTCCTCAGGTCTATCGGCCCTCCAATATGTGGACCTGAACAGCTCCAGGAACCTGTACATCATTGGCTTCAGCCTCTTCTTCCCCCTGGTCCTCACTCGCTGGATGGCGGCCAACAGCGGCGTCATTCAGACCGGAGTGGAGGCCTTGGATGCCGTGCTGCAGGTGCTGCTGTCCACGTCCATCCTGGTTGGGGGGCTGCTGGGCTGTCTGCTTGATAATCTTATTCCTGGTAAGTAGAGAAGAGAAGGTAGCAGTTTTTTTTGTCAAATCATATTAACATCGTTTAAATTCTTAAAAAAATATTACATAGCCGTGTGGTGTCGAGTTTGGAATAACACCTCTCCATTTCTTTCGTGGATGTCGTAAGAGGAGACTAAGGAAATAAGTTAAGGAATATTTTAAACATAAAATATGCTAAGGAACATGATAGAATAGAAAGAATATGCTAGAAACGCGAAAGTCATGGTTTTGTGTCCATGTAGTATTTCATGTGCTCTGCCTACCGCGTTTGGGAATGCAGACGTAATGAATATGAGGGTGTAAAAAATATGTTATAAATCTATAAGTCGGGAAATAGTTCTAGTTATGTCCAAGGCCAGCTTTACACCTGTAAGTTTTACTTACATAAGTAGGGACGCAGCTATCTGCCAAAGAGAGAAAAGAGTATTGCTATCTCATTCTAGCTTATAGCTGTGTCCCTACTTACGTAAGTAAAACTTACAACTCTTACAAGTGTAATGGTGGCCTAAGTAAGGTTTTGTGAGCTCTGTTTACATGGGAGTAGCCTGATGTCATGTACGTCTCAAGGTACTGCTGAGGAGCGAGGGCTGGCCGCGTGGGCGAAGGAGATGTCGCTGGAAGCAGCCGGAGCCTCGCAGGGGGGCGACACCTATGACTTCCCCATTGGCATGAGTTACATACGCAAGTTTGTATTTGTACACTAGAACTATTTGAAGTTGCTTAACACCAATGCTTAAAAAACGGTGACGGTACGGAATTGCAGTGACGCTTCGTATGCGTGCCGTTTTAGACGCACGCCCTCCACACCAATGCTTAAAAAACGGTGATAGTACGGAATCGCAGTGACGCGTCGCATCCGTACCGTTTTTGACGCACGCTCTCCACACCGCTGCTTAAAAAAACTGTGAACGCACGGAATAAGGAAGTTATTTTCTCTCTGTCCGTGACTTAAAATTGTGAGTGGTTAAAAAACATTTTCAAAATAAAATCAAGCTAAAACTTCTACAACTCAAGTTTCTCTTATAATTAAATCATGATGAAGGTTACATTTTAATTTGTTAGTCGACAGCACGCAGTATCAGATTGCGTGTCATCAGAGACAATAAGAAAGAAAGACATTTTGTTAACACTGCTGGCATCTTCGACTTTTATGAAGTAACATTTACCTACAGTTAACGCCACGACGATGTCGTCGAGCAACAAACGACACGTCGGCCGATAACCGATCTCTAATGTCTTTGACAGCGGAATGTGCTAGTTTAACTTTTTCATAATGAATCGTTCCGACTCTGAGATTAATAAATGTCCTCCCAATCCCAGTCTTTAATAGGGTTTTAAAGTAACTGTAGCAACATGATGCAACGACACTGACGCAGCGACTTGTCGTTGCGACATGACGCCGACAAGTCGTCGGCTGACAAAACTTGTAAGGTCAGGTGGGGGAAGAGAAATTCAGGGGCAGGGCAGGGGTAAGAGGCACCACAGACCATAAGTCGTACGAGTTATGAGTGAGTATGGTCTGTAGTGCCCTCTTACCCCTGCGTTTCTCTTCCCCCACCTGACCTTATGTCATGCGAAGGTCATGCGCACGTGTTACATTTCGAATTGATTTTGTTCTCCAAAGTGAAAGGTACTCGTAGCTGCGACATTGGACTGGCCCAAATACTTGTTTGTTTTCGCTCGGTCTCGTACCGGGGGTGTAACTCAGTGGTAGAGTGTCTGCTTCGCATGCTGAAAGTCCTGGGTTCAAATCCCAGCACCTCCAAACGACATTTCATTTTGTTTTATTTTCTTTTAATTTTTAACACTAATAGCGTAGATTTTTTTTATAATATTTTTTTAATGGATCAATCAAGTACATATAAAAAAATCGCGCCGAATTGAATAGGTACCTCCTTTTTTTGAAGTCGGTCAAAAATATTTTATGGTATGTATGGTACTATTTACGTAGCGTTTCGAGTTTTTTAGTTACCTGCCCCATTTGGGAATACAGGCGTGATGTATGTATGTCTAGTAGTCACAACATGTATGTTTCAGGTGGACCTGGACGTCCTACCTCCCCTTCATGCCGACCTACGAAGCTGGCAAGTTCACGGCACTCTTCAGGAGGCAGAAGGAGAGCTGATGCTGGTTTATTGGAATATAGGTATGGAAAATAGGTATTATTGTAAACTTATTTTCATATCTACATTTGAGTCTATTTATGTAGGTACTTATTAAGAATTATTTTAAATAGAACGAATTTTAATTGTTGAATAAATTTTATTAGAGAATTTAATTAAGTTTGTTTTTGTATAAACACACCCCACCTAGTAGATTTCGTACAGTAAACAGTAGCACACAAATTTTTATCCCCGTCATTAGAAAATGTCTCTCTCTAACCAAAAGCCAATCAATACACGCTAGAAATTAAACTTCACTAAGTACTTAATTCATACATTCGTAAAACGGAGTGAGTACCTAAGGACAAAATTGACAGTCAAGCCTCGATAAAATTTTCATCACCATTTCAGTCATAACTGTCATAATTAAGACGTCCACTGCTGAATTTAGATAAAATAATTTTAAACAAAAAAAAACCGACTTCAATTTAGCTTTATCCTGAAAGGAAACTCCTGTTTATGTACATATTTACTAAAGGTCAGGTAGGTATACGTAGCTTTCAGCAGATTCAAGGCTTTAGAAGGAATAGCACTATC
>BHDV01065502.1:28606-46128 GCA_005406045.1 Adoxophyes honmai
GACTGGAAATTTCTAAATAAACAGAAGTTTCCTTTCGGGATAAAGCTAATTTGAAGTCGGTTTTTTTTTGTTTAAAATTATTATCGCCCAATTTCTTCCGGGGATGTTGAGAGGCGACTGTGTTTTTTGTGTTACCTGTGTACCTGTTATTGGACACCACAAGGCAAAAAATATACTCATGAAAAAGGTTATAAAAAACAGCATTACAGAATAATAACAGCGTTTTACCATTGATTTTCGCCGATGTCCACTTAATTGTTCTTGTATCAAAAGGGTGTTAAACAAACAAAGTGACAGTGTAACAGATTATAAGCTCGTCGGATAACTGTGGGCCACGTGAGCCGTGGAGTGGCCACTCGAGCCGCCGCGTCATGAGGTGAGTGACACATACAAGCAATTAGCATGTTTGCAGGGAATTCTGAGATCTATCATCTATCAGAGCACTTGTTCCCTTAATAATGCCACAGATATTAGGCTCCAACACTTCTCCATTTCTTCCATGGATGTGGTAAGAATGCCGTGAATGACGTGTGATGCCGGGTAAGAATAGCACCTCCCTTCTTTCTTCCCGTGGTTGTCGTAAGAGTCGACTCTGGGAAAGGGTTAAAGTATTGTGGGCGATGGGCTAGCAACCTGTCACTGCAATATCACGTTTAACCATCTGGTTGTACCCTGAAATTGCTAAACGTGGCACTGGATTTTTGAATTCATGTGCTCTGTCTACCCCTCTTGGGAATACAGGCGTGAGAATATGTATGTATGTATGTATGTCGTAAGAGGCGACTAAATAGAATAGGGTTAGGTACGCTTTAGGCGACAGGCTAGCAACCTATCACTATTATACTACTTCTTCAATTTGTTTTCAAATCTAAAATTATGCTAGAAGTGGGTGCATAGCGTGAAATAGTCATAATAGTGGTTTTGTATATGTAATATTTCGTGTACTCTACACTGCCGCATTTTGAAAAAGAGGCATGACGTATACATTTAGTAACACTCTCAAAGAAGCCACGAGCGTTGATTACTAATAAGAAATTACCCGAGTGTGGAAATGCAGATGTGTCATCATTTACTGACACTGTTTTCCCAGCACTTGAACCTGGTATCAACGTTATCAGTGATCTGAAGTACAGTGTCATCAATAAATTAATCAGCAATGTACTATATAAGTCAAATAGTAAACCAGCCATCCACACTCACCCGAAGACATCAGATCAAAGCAGACAGATCAAAAATGGCAGTTTCCAAGTCTTTTGTATTGGTGTTAGTAGCTGTGAGTACATGAAATTTATTTTAAACTTATTTTAACGGCACTTCCGACCTGTGTTACCTTTGTGGTGTCGGGACAGAATAGCACCTCTTCATTTCTTCCATGGATGTCGTAAGAGGCGACTAACCAAATAGGTTTAGGTATGCTTTAGGCGACAGGGTGGCAACCTGTCACTGTTATACCTTTTCAATCTATTCTTAAACCTAAAATTATGCTAGAAGATGCCGCGAGGCGTGAAATAGTCGTAGTTTTGTCTCTATCTCTGCATAATCCGTTTAGGAACACAGGCGTGATTGTATGCATGTACTATTAACGACCTCTTCTGTCGGGCCCTCAATTCTGCATCAGTTCCAACAACACTGGAACGTTACCGGTTCATTGCAACCAAATATCATAATACCTATTTCGACTTTATCTCAAATTGCCTTAGTTCGAAAATGACTAAAATCTCAAAAACGTTAAGTTTCATTCGAACAAAATGTTATATTGACGTTTACACATTACACCCGATATCCAAAACGTATAGTTGGTATTTCGACTGAAAGTTAAATTGCATTAGTTTCATTACATCCCAAATTCAAAAACACACTTTCTCATAATGCCTAAAATTTTGTCTAAAGGCGTACAAACGTATCAACTCGACGTAAACTCAACCTTCAAACTGAAACCCGATAATTAAATTTATACTGTCTTACCTGTCAATGAAAACTTTCCATACCGAGAATTTGACGTTTAAATCTTGTGACAGTTATGTTTTGTTTTTAGTCATTTTGAGATTAGGTTGATTTGGAAATTAGTAAACACAAGAAAAAGTCAATTAGACTTAAAGGGATATCAGGAATTGTGCATATTAAGAATTAGGCTTAAGTCATTTCGAATTTTAGGCATTATGAAACTTGTCTGTTTTGACATTGCGGTGTATTGAGAACATTGTATTATGATATTTGGTTGTAACGAACCGGTAACACTGGAACCATGTGGTTTATTGATGAATAGGTATGTGGTAAAGTTTCGGGTGCTCTACGGTTACCCCGATTGGGAATACGGGGCTGATGAATGATGTTTAGCTATTTCACGTATCGTAATTACTTTCAGCATGCTTTTAAGGTTCTAAGTTAAACAATACAGATACCTATATGAAAAAAAAAATGTAAAAGGAACAAAACAAGCGGATCATGGCCCTGAGTCCAGAACTAGGGAACCCAGTTTCACATTCACAAGAGAAACATTTCACATGTTACACAATGTTATGTTATGATAGGGACAGGCTCGTTGTCTGAAGCTTTAAATTACTTTACCTTAACATTTCCTTAGTAGCCTCTTACGACGTGCAGAGGTATTCAATATTATACGTAAATTTTAGGAGTATTCGAAACCGTCGAGCGTGTATGACGAGAGTGATGAATGTGAGTGAAGCGAGAGAAGTATGTCTGAATAGATGCGAATGGCGCTCTGTTGTCTCTGCCTACCCCGCAGGGAATAAGGCGTGACGGTAATGTATGTATGTCATCATCATCAGCCTATATACGTCCCACTGCAGGGCACAGGCCTCCTCTCAGTACGAGAGGGCTTGGGAGATAGTTCCCACGCGGCCCTGTGCTGATTGGGAACTTCACACACAACGTTGAATTACTTCGTCGCTGTGTGTAGGTTTCCTCACGATGTTTTCCTTCACCGAATAGCTCGTGATAAACATCAAATTTGATATCGCACATAAATTCCGTAAAATTCAGAGGTGCGAGCCCGGAGTTCGAACCCACGACCCTCTGTTTGAGAGGCCACAGTTCGAACCGCTGGGCTATCACGGCTTATGTGGAAGTATGTATGTACGAGTATGTATATCTTGAAAATTTGGTTACTTTTCTGTCGACAGGCGTGGCTGGTCACTGTTGCATCGGCCAAAAGATGCAGTGGCCCTTTCTGCCTGAACCACGACGACTGCAAACTTGGACAGGTAATAATTCACCAACTAACTCCATGTCTAAACAAACTAAACATGGGACCATGTAGGCGTTTTTCTAAATTAAACAGGGTATTTAGCACATCGTGTGTCAAAGTAATTTCCTACATATTCAGCCCACGTCCATTCATAACACGTCCCATTAATACCTCTTCGGGAATCTTCAATGCTGTATAAAAAAAAGTAGATGACATTTGTCAGTAAATTTTGATTTGGCTTGATTCTACATCAATGCACTTCAAAAAAAACTACTTGGAGGCTACGCCTAATAGTTTTTTTCATTGAGTTTAAATACAGTAATTTGGCTTTTTTTCGTGACTACAAAAATTGATATAAAAGCAACCGTTAGGCATAAAGTGTGTTATGGGGGCTGAATAACTCCTTCTATCCGCCATAGTACTCTGACACACGATGCACCGAACACCCTGTACTTATGTTAATGCGATTTCAATTTACATCACTTTATCTACCTACATATTAGTTTTGCATTTCACAGGTTATTCTTTAAAGTGATGTTCATTTATTTCGAATTGATCCCTTACTTTCAAAATCAACTGCAAAAACTATAAAGTCAAACTCTTAGGGGGAGTTCTACTACGGAAATAAAGCCATGAGCACACAAGCTAACCATAGTGAGTAATATTACCTAATAAATCCTCATGGGCTTACTCCATCATAGGTATCCTGTAAAGACTGCCACTCAAGACTGCTCTGCACTCCGCTGGGGCCCGTGTCTCGACCCTGCTGGGTACCAGGACTACAGCACTGCTCAGAAGGTCGCTGCGTCAGGCACCCCAGCCCCCAATGTCAGAATCCTCCTTCAACTACTGAAGAACCAACCACCACAGAAGAACCTACTACTACAGAAGAATCTACCACCACAGAGGAATCTACCATCACAGAAGAATCAACCACTACGGAAGAATCAACCACCACAGAAGAATCTACCACTACAGAAGAAACTAATACCACAGAAGAACCGATAACTACGGAAGAATCTTCTACGACAGAAGAATCCACTACAACAGAAGAGTCTATTACCACCGAAAAACCGACCACCACTGAAGAAGTCAACACTACAGAAGAATCGAGTACTACAGAAGAATACAGTACCACTGAAGAGCCGACCACCACAGAAGAACTCACTACTGCAGAAGGATCGGGTGCTACAGAAGAAACAATAACGACAGAATAGGTATCTACCACAGAAGGGTCAACTAACACTGATCAACTGTCTACCACCGAAGATTTGAATACCACCGAATAATTTACCTCTAACTAAAAGTCGACTCAGAAACCAAATTGATAAATTTTATTCCAAAGAAGCCTATTTCCAACAATTTAAAAGCTAACATTCCTTATAAGTTGAGTTTGTTAACACTAAAATAATGAAAAATAATGTTTCCACACATGTACAAAACTATCTTTTAAATAATTTCAGGAACAAAATAAACCATTTTTGTACATAAAACCTGTATTCCTAAGAGGGGTAGGCAGAGCACATGAATTCGAAAATACAGTGCCACGTTTAGCAATTTCAGGGTTACCAGATGGTTAAACGTGATATTGTAGTGACAGGTTTCTAGCTCATCGCCCACAATACACTAACCCTTTCCCAGAGTCAACTCTTACGACACCCACGGGAAGAAATGGGGAGGTGCTATTCTAACCCGGCATGACACGGTTTGATACGATTATTCAAATACAGTATTACCAAACAAAGAATGCTCCACGATATACCTGTGTAATAGATCAGTATTGTAGCGCGGGAAACTTCGATCTACCAATGATAAAAGAGATTTTTTTCGCGCGCTGAACACTTGCGTTGTGATTGGTTATTGATTGAAGTCTCAGACAGATGACTCATGACAGATGTCTAGCACCCCAGCGCCAAATGCGTAGAGTAGCCGAACTAAAGTGTGTGCATAGCAAGCAAAATTGTGCCCAGAGTGTTTCTAAATAAAGTTCAATATAATAGGTAAATTACTCGTTCAGCTACTCTTGGATATCATTCTGCGCTTCTCGGCGCAGACGGTAACAGCCGTTGTGACTTATTTTCTTGAGAATACTGTATCGATATGTTTAATAGATATAACTAATTATCAGTATTTAACCAATACTTTGACGTATCGCATAAAAACATTTGCAGCAAACAAAAGTAAATACACTCTACAGGATGTTCAAAAATCGATGATATAATACATGCATCGCGTCTGTATTCCTGAATGGGGTAGAGCTCATGAAACGGTACATAGTTAAAGCCATGACTGTTTGATGTCAAAGTCAATATTGCACGCGGACGGAGTCGCGCGCACAGCTCTAGTTCTTTATAAAGTGAGTCATTTATCACCTTTTGATTTAAAACACCATTTACAGCTGTACTTAGTGCTCACAGCTTTCATCATTGATAAAAAAAAGTACACCAAGGTCTTAAGGTGCCGGTGAAACGTACATTTACCTTATTACAGACTAGCTTTCCGCCCGCGACTTCGTTCGCGTAAATTTCTGATTTTGGGGTCGTAGGTTTCTGAGCCTATTCATTACAAACAAAGTTTTCCTCTTCATAATATTAGTGTAGATGTAGATATCTAAACCGAAATATTTAACAGAATCCTTTTTTTTTTTAATAAAATTTAGCCTATGTTACTCGTGGATAATGTGGCTTTCGAATGGTGCAAGAATTTTTGAAAACGGTCCAGTAGTTTCTGAGCCTATTCATTACAACCAAACAAACAAACATACAAACAAACAAAGTTTTCCTCTTTATAATATTAGTGTAGATGACTGAAAACAATCCTAACGCCTGACCAAATTAATTATTCAACTGTTTCTCAAATAAATTTCAGGCGTTTGAGCATCGTTACTAAAAATACTTTGTAGACTTACATTAAGTGAGAAATATTTAGATTAGTTATGTGTTTACAGGTGCCCCTGTAGGCTCAGCACGGTAACACGCTCTAGTCGCGTCGCGCGCGGGATAGTCTACGTCACTTTCTGACGTCTCTAGTTAGACAGTGACAGGTATAGTCTATGTCGCGCGTATCTCTACTCGCGCCCTGTCGTGCTAAGGGTACTTGAACCGTTGCATCGGCTAAAGTGCAGTGGCCCTTTCTTCCTGAACCATAATAAATGCAACCTTGGACAGGTAACTAGATTCAACAGTTCCCTTCATATCTAATCAAACCACGTACCCAGACCATGTAACTCCAATCAGAACGAAACCCATTCAACTTTAATTTTAAAGTTAATGATTAAAGCATTAAATTGATTAATATATATTTTGCGATTTCAGTTCATGCGACATACTTTATCGTCATACAACATAAGGGGCGTCCATAAATTACGTGAGGTGTTTTTTTCAATTTTCTGACCCTCCCTCCCCCCTGGTGAGATGTCGTGAGATATTATTCAACCCCCTCCCCCACCCCCCAAATCTTACGTCAGATTTTTCAAAAGGTGGGTTTGTTACGTAAATACGTTGGATTGTTATTGTAAAAGGAAAAAACATATTAACTTATTTCAAAAAAAAAATAAAGTGAATGACGTAACTTAAAAAAAAACTTTAATTGTTCTTCGTTCCGATACCCTCATGAAGTGTCAAATGTAAAGCGCCATCCACATCCTCACTTCGGTTTTTAAGACCTTAGGCATCTGGATTAAATGGACCAAAATAGTAGTTTTTTGTTTGTTTCAAACAAGAAAAAAATTGCGTGAGATTTGCCGTGACCCCCCCTCCCCCCAACGTGAGATTAGATGATATTTGACTTGACACAATTTTAGAGAGAAAGACAGTAAATTCGCGCATCGCTTTTACGTGGAATAACTGAGATTTTTGTCTTCAATTGATTCCGGAACTTCTAAGACAATACTTTCCTAAAATACTAGCTAAGTTTAGCTCTTAGGATTAGGTCCTATCACAGGAACAAAGCTGTGGACACAAGCTAGCATTAGTAGGTACAAAAGTAAGGTTAACGTCCCTGTGCTCGACACAGATCCAATACTTGGCACTTGCAACCTTATGTCATAGTAAAGACAAGTGACAGATGGGTGTCATCTACTGGGCGTTGAGGCGTCGAGCAGTGGTACAAAATTCAAAATTCAAAGTTCAAAGCTTTATTTTTTTATTATTTACCTTTTAACGATCTTTTTGAGAATTCTTTGTATCTTACATATATAATTATTATTAATAATATTCTTTAATTTATATTTGGCGGAACACGTCTGCCGCATGCATCCGATTGGGTCCCATGCGACGGGCACCGGAGCAGATAAGAGGCAGACCAAAGAGGAGATGGCGGGACGATTTAGAATCTAAATTTTAGATCGTTTCAGACCTGACAGGCGGGATTTCTCTAAAACAGAGACGAGTGGAAGGAAAATGGGAAGGCTTTTGTCCAGCAGTGGGACACTATATTAAGCTATAACAAAAAAAAATTGTGTGTTATCGCGCTGTTCCCTAATTAGACATTATGTAATTTAGATAATTAATTTTCATAGTAATTGATGCTCTTTATGAGTAATGATATTTAAACCCCGGTGGGACTACCTGTAAATAAGTCCCCAACATACGGCACGTACCAATACTCAGTGTTGTGTTTCGAGCTAATTCGTGACCCATTATCGGGAGCGCCGCGCCACAGGGTCTGCGGTTAGACGTGCACTGCGTCACTGCTCTTCCCGCACGACTGCTTGACGAAACTGACTGATGATGGGTAACGAATTAGCCTGGAACACGTCGAGTTGATCCCGACATAAAGACGCGTGTATACATGCGTCCCTGGGGTGTCGGGTTTCGAATAACACCTATCCGTTTCTTCCGTGGGTGTCGTAAGAAGCGACCTAAGGAAAAAGATTAAGGTAAGTACCCTACATGTTAGGCGACAGGCTAGCAACCTGTCACTATTGTACCTGCCAACTTAAAACCTAAAAAAATATGCTAGAAGGGCCACGAAACGTGAAACAGTCAAGGTTTTAGATAGATAGATAGATTTATTCATTTCTTTTTGAAAATTACATTACATCTAATTAATAACAAAATGTTTTAGATTGTTTTTTAAAAACTTTAAACAATTTGCACTCTTTTACTTCTTCATATACAAGTTATTATACCTACAACTGTGTTCTCCCAGCATTGAGGATAGAACCTATAGAGTACTAATGTCATCTTGGTTGTTCGGAAATTATTCCGCAAAACAATTGAAGTGATCGCTGTGCTCTTATTGGCCGGTCCAAGATGGCGCGTAACGCTAGTGCCTTTTTCTCTACGGTTATTGGCTCTGTACAGTTTCTGTGACAGTGACGGTGACGTTTAGTATGTTGAAATCAACACACTATTTGCGGACCGGGGTTGCGAACATTGTTTCTCTATAGGTTCTATCCTCTATGTCTCCCAGACATGCTTCTTTTCCCGTAACCAGTTCTATGTTTAAAAAGTTTGATTTTGGCTTTATCTTTCAAGCGGTGTGTAAATGTTCACTTCTTAAGTGTAACATTTTTGTTATTTTACCACCGATTTTTTTTTTAATAGTATACAAATTGTATAAGTATACCAATTGTTTTATCTTAAATAGTTATAGCCCGTGTGGTGCCGGCTTAGAATAGCACCTCCCCCTTTCTTCCCGTGGGTGTCGTAAGAGTCGACTCTGGGAAAGGGTTAGCGTATTGTGGGCGATGGGCTAGCAACCTGTCACGTCAATTTCACGTTTGATCATCTGGTTGCCCTGAAATCGCTAAACGTGGCGCTGGATTTTTGAATTCATGTGCTCTGACGAACCCTCTCGGAAATACATGCGTGAGGATATTTATGAAGGTATGGGTCCATATTGGCTCACATAATATTACTTGTCATATTATTTTTTAAACTAACGTTTTTTGATCATAATAATCATTTGTCATAATTTTTTTGCCTACAAATTTGTTGTATATAAATTTGTATTACCAACATCATTTCTTATAATTATCTGTAGGCACATTTTTAAACAACATAATGTCATTTCAAACTATTCATCATGACTCATAATGATTTTTATAATAAACTTATTAATTATAAACTTATATTGTAAAACTGGCTGTATACCGAACCTATCCTTAGCTTCTTTTCTGGTAGGACCTAGTTTTGAGCACTGGCAAGGGGTTCAAAGGTGAGTCGACGAAGCCCCGCTACCGCGGGGCTTCTATTTCCGCTCTGGGGGATCACAATGTACCTAACGAACCTAACCATGTGGTTGTAGGTGTGTAGTTTCTTTATAGCGGGGGGCGTTTCGCCCCCCCTTCCCCCCTTTACCCTGCTTGATGCTTTGGTTGTTGCCTTTATGGTGTCTGTATTTCTTTTTGATAGCAAGTTGAATGTGGTGTAGATGCAAGATACCTGACAGTTTATAAGCAAAACCAGATAAAGTTAATTTTATTTTTACTTAAAATCGTTATGTCAAAAATTAAATATGACATAAAATTTTATTATTTAAAAAAATGTAAGAAAATTAACATTACTATTACAGATGTTTATTATGATAGACATTATTAACATAAATAATTCGGTGGTACGATAGTTATGCGCAAAGACAAGTTATAAGTAATGATCATTATGATATAAAACTTTATAACAAACATTTTCGGACTTCCAATAATCGAAGTTGCAATTTTATGTGAACTTTGGCGGACCCATGTTAAATGCTTTGACAATAGTGATCGCTTACTATAACGCCATCAACTTGCTCGTTTTCCTTCTTTGTACAAAATAATACTAAATGATGAAACACGGATTTAGTAGGTATGGGTTTTTTAGTTCTGTTATTTGTACTGATATGTTTAATTTCCGGAATCTATAATTGATTTGATTCAACGATTGATTGTGTATACAATTATCAGGATTAAATACTTATGTCAACACACGCTTTGATTAGGCGTAATCAGTCGATTGTTGACGTCCTATCTATTTTATAGATACTGCTATTCATCGTATTATTCAATGATTTTTCATTAAATTTTTAGATGGACGAAACACGTAAATTATCAAACTTAATACTAGTGCGAGAAACAGATTTCTGGTATTATTTAGATATCTATTAAAGACCAGTCTCAAAACTTTCACATGCCATGACGGCCAAATGTATCAAGGATCAAATGATTATTATGTAACACCAATGTACCATACATTTTGTGAATAAATGACTTTGAACTTTGAACTTTGAACTTTAGTAATCTATGCCCCAGTGTGGTGTCGGGTTTAACGTTTCTCCATTTCTTCCGTAGACGTCGTAAGTTTCGATTTCGACTAAGGAGGTATACTTAGGGTGATAGGCTAGCAACCTAATACTCATACATACATACATACATAACCGTCACGCCTTATTCCCTGCGGGGTAGGCAGAGACAAAAGAGCGCCATTCACTTCTATTCTGACATACATATCTCTATAGTTATGCGAAAAGTAGTTGCGAAGCGTAGAATAGTCATGGGATTAACTACTATGATGCCCCGTGTGGTGCCGGGTTAGAATAGCACCTCTCCCTTTCTTCCCGTGGGTGTCGTAAGAGTCGACTCTGGGAAAGGGTTAGTGTATTGTGGGCGATGGGCTAGCAACCTGTCTCTGCAATATCACGTTCGACCATCTGGTTACCCTGAAATTGCTAAACGTGGCAATGGATTTTCGAATTCACGTGCTCTGCCTACCCCTCTTGGGAATACAGGCGTGAGTATATGTATGTATGTATTGACTATGAAATATTTATGTGCTCCGTCTACTCCATTTGGGAATACAGGGATATCCCTATACAATATTGTTTATGTCATAGAGGACAGACCTTCTAGAGTACTAATGTCATTATAGTTGTTCGGAGACGATTCCGCCAAATCATCGAGGCGATCGCTGTGCTCTTATTGGCCGGCCCAAGATCGCGCGTAACGCTATACTAGAGACCGATAGGTACTTAAAAGATGGTAAACAATCTTGACATGTCTTTTTATTGAAATACACAGTCTAAAAATGAAAATCTTTACAATATACAATTGAATTATGAAAGTAAATGATTTTTTCATACCTAAATTGTAAAATGTAAAGATTTTGATTCATAAAGAAGTGTATATTTAAATAAAAAGACACGTCAAGATTGTTTACCATCTTTTAAGTACCTATCGGTCTCTAGTATAGGTAGTGCCTTTTTCTCTACGGTTATTGGCTCTGTACAGTTTCTGTGACAGTGACGGTGGGTGGCCACATTGTTTCTTTATTGGGGCTGTCCTCTACCGTTTATGTGTATATTATTAAAGAATCGACAAATACAAATCGACATTAAAATCTGTAGCCTATCCATATAAAATGTGAGCAGATATTTATTAAGGCGGTTGAAACGCTCGAAAAATGCCCTAGTCGTCTACGCCTCTACGGAATCTAACTTGGCAAGGTTTTAGAGTAGTGGGGCTAAGTCCGCTCACCGCTTTACCAAAAGGGCCTAAGAAATGACTTGTCGCATCTGATTGACCTGCACTCGGTGCACTCCCAAGAGGGGTAGACTACCCACGGGAAGAAAGGGGGAGGTGCTATTCTAACCCGGCACCACACGCTCGCATCTGATGATCGTTGAAAACCCGCTATTTTAACAATTATATTAAAATTTACTTTCTCGACTGATTGAATTGTCCCTCGTGTTGCAATAGTTTTGACCGACTGATACCATTGTGAATCATGTCTGTTTTTAATTTATTAAATCACTACGCTTATCGAACGAATACCTACACGTTATTCGAAGAAATAGCAACATGTGATAACAACACATTAGTCGCGAGTTGCGAAGCGGTGGGTAGCACACACTCACGCGGTATCGCTTTCAAGTATTTTTAAGAATGTATATGTCGCAGGCATATTCTAAAATTCTGCCCTTTACATATAATATATCATTTATTTGCGAGAACTACGGTATTTTGCAGCGGTACATTTAACACAAGTAAAATTGATCATCATAGTTTACCATAAAAGCCCTAACAGACGACCAAATTTGATCGTCTGTTAGGGCTTTAATAGTGGTGTAGGTAACTGTTTTTCTAAAGTCTACTTTGTCCAAACTGCGTTTTATTATGGTCACCCTATAGTTACAACCAACGTTGAAATTGAATTCATTTTCGTTTTTCGCGAGCGTTAATTTATAAACTGATGACCCCGTATGTAAACGGCGGAATTTTACAACATACCTGCGACATGTACATGTCGTGGCCATATCGTAGATTTGCTCATTTCATGAAATGTTTGACTGTCTATTGGCCACATCATGATATGGTTTGGGCAGATCAATGATCAAAACCGTTTCTCGATGTGGTCAACTAAAAGCGCGACTATTTCATAAAGTATATCGTAGATTTGCTCATTCCATAAAATGCTTGAGTATTTCATGAAATGGTCGCATTTCATGATGTGGGCAACTTCATTTGACCAGATCATAAAAACGTCTACGTTTCATGATTTTGTCATCCACGTTTGGCCGAATCGTATAAATAGGGTGTCTGTCACAGTCACTTTGTAAAATTCCGCCGTTTACAAACGGCGTCGTCAGTTCAATCTAAGAACGAAATAATAAACTAAATTGCGGTTATTCCTAAAACAGAATGCTCGTTTATAGCGCTTCGCCGGCCGCTGCCGCGGCTCGCTCGGCTCGCGTGCCGTAGGGTCACGGTTCTACCTAACACTCCTCCTCGTGAACTGTGTCATGTGAAGGGTGTATTGGTAAGTAATGGATACAATTGGAGGCAGTGCAACCGTGTTGTGAACGTGTCAGCTCATCGGCGGCCAGCGGGGGTTGAGAGGCTTCCAGTCTACATGCCATTTATAAGAGGGGTAACGGATAAAATCGGTCACTTGTTACGCCGGAGGTATTGCATCAAGGCGATTTTCCGCCCTTATATACAGCTTAGGCAGTTGGTGCGTTCACTGAAAGACAGGGAGCCCCTAAACGGTCCCGGGGTGTATATGATTCCTTGTTTCTGTGGCAAGAACTATATCGGGGAGACTGGTCGGAATGTATCCACAAGGTTGTCAGAGCTCATTCGTAGTGTGAGAAAACAGGATGATAGGGGATCGGCTGTGGCTGAACATTCGATGAATTCTGACTCGACCGACTCACTATATAAGGTTTGACAAAACATCTGTACTCGGCGCGGGAAAGGTTTTTCATTCCGCGAAAAGTGCGTGAGGCCATTGAAATCAGTCGGCATCCGAATTTCAATCGGGATAGTGGATGGTCGGTTCCCCCGAACTGGAGAACTGTTCTTAATACTCGTACTACGTCTGTGGTCGGTGTGAACGAGTCTTTAGAGACCGATGTTGTTAGTGTTGTGTGCTACCCGTCTTTTGACAATAATAGTGAGTGTGTTAGTGGAAATGTGGGTAGTTGTGAACTGCTGTCAGCTGTGCCTAGTAGTCGCGCGGAAAGAGCGGCTGCACGTAGTGCGCGTCTGTCCGCTGCCGTGGCGCGTAGCTCCAGATGATGGATCACGGATTGATCCGAAACATGTCGAGCTAATCTCGGTATAAACAACGTGAGTAATTCCGTTATTTTTAACTTAGTATATCAGTGACTGTCGTCTAAAGAATACCTAAACCCATTTCCTTAGTCGCCTCTTACTAAATCCACGGAAGAAATGGAGAGGTGCTATTCTAGACCCGACACCACACTGGTAAGATTTCTTATAAGTCTTATAACATTCATAAACGAAATCTATAAATATATTATAATCTCCTGTAGGTACCTCTAAAAATGTGCAAGTAGGTAACCCTGATGTTTTATATTTTCACGAAACCAAGTTATGCAATTGTTTTGGCCAGTCGATAGCAACCGATGGCTCTGTGGAATCGAATAGTAGCGGGAGAACCGTAGTACTATGTTGACTGAGATTTTGGCAAATTTCTTGGCAAACATTCTTCTTGGCCATCATGGTCTTTTCGAAGTGTTAGTAGGCTAGAACAAAATACACGCCCTTTACAACTGTCAAAGTACATACAATACATACATACAGTCACGCCTGTATTCCCTAATGGGGTAGGCAGAGCACACACTTCTAGCATATGTTTTTCAGGTTTTAAGGTGGCAGGTACAATAGTGACAGGTTGCTAGCCTGTCGCCTGAATATACCTTAACCTATGTCCTTAGTCGCCTCTTACGACACCCACGGGATGAAAGGGGGAGGTGCTATTCTAACCCGGCACCACACGGGTACCAAAATACTTACAATGTCAAAATCGAATTCAGGACTACCAAGTGTGAAGGTTTGTTATCTGTGCCGTATAATCCTTAACGTAGATTTCTGTTAATTGATAAATAATCTCCACTTTATAAAGTGCTGATGTGCCGCCCAATCGGCAGTCAGCAGACAGCGGCGGAAAGAAGATGGCGGCTGGTACTACACTCATGATCGTTCCTGTCTTGTCTGTGGTAAGTACCTCGGAAACCGGCAAAATCGTAATTGTGGAAATATTAAAAGAAAGTACAAAAAATAGTTACTCGTTACCGGGTTTCCATAGACTAGTGAGTGAAAAAAAAAAGAGTTTTTGTCTCTTTCTTTCGCGTTCTGTACGTCTAGTGTGTTCATTTCGATGGTGCAGTCGTTAACGAATTCGTTTGCGAGTTCCGCGTACATTCCGCGACAACTCGCAAACGAATTCGTTAACGACTGCACCATCGAAATGAACACACTAGACGCTCTGTAAGAGCGAGACATTCTTATGTCGGGAATAAAATTTTGCGTGCAACTATAGTTGAAGGTTTTAAAAGGTTCGTTTACTTTCGTCTAACGGACGCTAAAGTTAATCGAAAGTACCAAATAAAGTCTACCAGTTCCACGTGCTACTTGCATGAGCTATTTGCTTCACATTTTAAGCTCCAAGCGCAATGGCAGCGGAAGCAGAGCGGCGCAGCGCGGCCGCGTGACGGTACGAAGAAAACGCTTGTTTCCCGGCCGGTGCGATGTGCGCTCCTTCGTTTGATTTCGAATATTACAACCTGTACCGTGTACTTTGGCTGTCAGTGCGTTTGGAGCTTTAGGCCGACCACATACATACGGAAATCCGTTTCGGAATCACGATTCGGAATCTCCAATCGAACTGTCCGAACGCACTAAATCCATACGACATCTATGGACCACTCACATACATCCGGAAAAATTCCGTTCGGAATTCCGAACGGAAAGCTTCCGTCTGTATGTGGCTGGTCCATAAGGATTCTATGGATTGACTGCGTTCGATTTTCCGATTCGAGATTCCGAAACGGAATTTTGGCGAATGTATGTGGCCGGCCTTAAGGGCCACAGCTAGCTGACGCGGACGCACGCCGCACGCCGCGCGTATTATAGTCCGTATTATAGTCCGTATTATAGTCCGTATTATAGTCCGTATTATAGTCCGTATTATAGTCCGTATTATAGTCCTCCGTATTATAGTCCGTATTATAGTCCGTATTATAGTCCGTATTATAGTCCGTATTATAGTCCGTCGCGTCGCGAGCACCTGCGTTACTTAGCGGTGTTCATACAATTTCTTATTAGGCGGGCGTAAGGTAAACGTCCCTGTGCTCGACACTGACCTAATACTTGGCACTTGCAACCTTATGTCATAGTAAGACAGGTGACAGATGGGTGTCATCTAGGTACTGGGCGTTGAGGCGTCGAGCATTGTTACATTTACCTTACGTCGTGTGAAGTACGCGTCAACTAAACGTAGGCTCTAAGAATTGAAACTATTGAAAGTTTTGTTCTTCTACTCGAAAACATGAATACTTACTATCGATTTATGGGTGCATTCAACCAAACAAGGATAAAATTTAGTATGAAACAATGACACTCGCTCATAAAGAAAAGTATGGATAACTGACATCTTAAATCGAGTTAAGCTCGATGTTTCGGGCTAGCCCATGAGCGATCTATGAGCCGCGGCGGCTGCTGCCAAACGTGCACTGCGCGCGACCGCTCTCTGAGTCGAGCAACTGTCAGCTACGTAGTTTTCGTACACTGTCTTTTGACAGTTGATTTTTTTTATTTTAAATCTGAAGTGCTCATGAAAGTCAAAGAGTAGGTGTTAACACATTCGCGCATTTTAGTCCAAAGTAATAGAATAATTTCTGTGCAAAAGGCAAGACGTCTAACTAAAGAAACATAATATGATATTATCGTACATGAATGTTTTCTTTTGTTCCATCAGTAACAAAACAAAGAAACAGTGTTTAGGGTAAATGTCCCTGTGCTCGACACTGACCCAATACATGGCACTTGCAACCTTATGTCATAGTAAGACAAGTGACAGATGGGTGTCATCTACTGGGCGTTGAGGCGTCGAGGATTGGTACATTTACCTTATGTGTTTTAATCTCAGATACCTACCTATAGTGACGTGATGTATGTATGCAAATTTTTCCCATTTCCAGGTCTTGCTTGCAGCAGGGGGATCAGCAAAGATCCTCAAAAATGACTGCCAACTGGGTCAGGTAATTATTTCTCAGTTTAATATTTAATTTAAATAATGCTAATTAGTAATTTATAACCACTAAACCCATTGATTTAATCTTTAAAACTTGTGTGGTGTAGGATTTAGAACACCACTTCTTTCTGCCTTCAGTAGATGTTGTAACTGGCGGCTTAAGGTATATTTTAGGCTAGCAACCTCTCACCCTATGTTTACCGTCCAACTTAAAATCTACGAACTATGCTAGAGGGGGTTAGAACGTGAAATAGCCATGATTTTGTCTATTGCGTTTCATGTGGTGCCTACCCTAATTTGGGAACATAGCGTGATGTGTGTATCTTAAAAACTACTAATCAGAATCTGTTAAAAACTAGCAAAGTTGCACTGAAAGGAAAAGTTTTCGAATAAAAATTGGCCGATCCGTTTTAAGACACCGATGGGATGGTACAGACAGAAGACATACACACAGAGACATCGACGTCAAATACGACGACTAATAACAGTAAAAACACCCCTCTTTTCGTGTCGGGTGTTAAAACCACTAAAACCACGTGAAATCCTTCACAAACGTCAATTTGATCAGGTATCCTGCCACGACTGCCACTCCCAAGTTCTCTGCACACCGCTGGGCGCCGTGGTGTCGCCATGCTCGGTACCAGGACTGCAGCACTGCTCAGGAGGTCGCTGCGGCAGCCAAAGGAGCGTCAAATGCCTGCTCCAACCAGGAGGTTCCAGTTTAATTACTGAACGCGTCAAGTCAACTCCTGGAGACGATTCTACTCCTGCATCGACGCCAGATTTTGTCACCACCCCTGGCCCATGGGAATCGACCCCTGGTCCCGTTTCTACCC
>BHDV01065503.1:15016-33327 GCA_005406045.1 Adoxophyes honmai
TGGTAATTTGTTAATGAAGTCAAGATTTTACATTCAGTAAACAGAATACTTTCAAAATATTGCTAATTTGAAGTCGTTTTTTTTTGTTTAAAATCATTTTTTCTTTGTTGTAAGTGTTATACTTATCATTGACCTGAAAAAAAAGACTTCCTAAACGACCGCTCAACAAGCGGTTGTCTACAAACCTGTAGCCATCTTAAGCGCTTTCCTTGACAGAACAGGAACCGACATGTTCCTGGAGATGGATCGTCGAACAACGGTTTCATTTGTCTTGGACGAGGCAAAAAGAGTGATCGATGTGGACTGTTTATAAACACCTGTTTACAACTTATTTCTTTCGGGGAGTTAGATAATTGATGTGTTTTTGATGTGAACGATTATCTATTAGCGAAAAGCGTTGCAAATTTGGCTGGTGTAATGTGTTATTAAAACTCAGAGGTACAGAGTTACATGTGATATTTAGGCAGCAAGTGATTAGGTTTCTACGTCATGAAAAGGGTGCTTATAAAATATTTATGATTCGTAATTATTTTCTTTGTCAAATAATGCTATATGGTGAAAAATAATGGAATTACTCACGTTGTTTATACCGAGATTAGCTTGACATGTTTCGGATCAATCCGTGATCCATCATCTGGAGCTACGCGCCACGGCAGCGGACAGACGCGCACTGAGACGCGCGCATTGAGTGCGCGTCTGTCCGCTGCCGTGGCGCGTAGCTCCAGATGATGGATGACGGATTGATCCGAAACATGTCGAGCTAATCACGGTATAAACAAAGTGACGTAACAAACGTGAGTAATTCCGTTATTTTTCACTATGAGTGAGTCTCACGGTAGTTTTATGTTTAATAATGCTATATGCCATTATCACATTTTGTGTGAAATGGTTCCGTGGTGGGTCAGGAATTAAGTTCCGTTACTACAGATATTTGAAAAGAATGAACAACAACAATTATTTTTCTTAATTGGGCTTGTCTTTTTATAGTTAATTAGTTGCAATTTTGTTTGAACCATTATTTCAAAGTATTACTTCTCATTTTTCAAATTACAACTAACCAACTAAAATCTTCAACAATATATCAACATTACATCACATTCAGAGGAATACGTCGACCCATTTCTGCACGAGAAAATCTTTATTACAACTCCGATAGAAAAGCAAAAGGGTAGGTATTACTAATAGTAATCTCCAATTTAGGTCAAAATGAGTATCCGACCGTACATTTGTTGGGGAAGGATCACAATGGACCGCAATCCTAGTTGGGACCCTACTGATTGATCCGATGTATTCCCTAATCCTCTGCAATCCCACCTCAATAACAATGCCATTTTGTATTGCCAAATAAAACGGAATATAATAAAAATCTGATCAACTTACAAAGTACGAAACGATGCAGAAAATCCTTATAGAATTCCGTCATTTCATATCAATCGTACATCGTACGACGCTTGGAAGTTTTGACTACAAAACATTTACAATGTTAAACGAAACGGTTTAAAATAAACTCTGCGAGCCGAAAAAGTAACCAATTGAAGTAACGGAATAAAGGAACAAGGTCACTGAATAAACTCCACAATCCCTTGCTAACTTCAGAACATTCTTCGTACAAATAAAAACTACGACTCTTTGTCGCTTTCGGCAGGGCGTGCTAATGAATTCCATTGTCAGAGTACAAACACCGCTTCACTTTCTATTCTCATTGACAGCCCTAGCGCAACAGTTTGCCACAGCCTAGACGAGTTCTTCGACACAAACGAACGTACCGCCGTGATTGAAGCCCATTTCAGGGCTTCTCATTTATTCTGTGTCGTTAAGTCAGGGTTAGGGTAACTTCACGAGGCCTTGTTAAACGTGTCTTTTGTAATTTCACTAAAAGGGACCGGGCGGGAGTGCCACATCTATATGTTAATTGTGATTTCGTACACCTTACCGGGGTAACGCCGTCACACATGTTCAGAATTAACCATGAAGGAGACGGTGCCGAATAACTGGCTCGTAGGCTTTTAACTGAATGTGATTGGTGTCATGGTGGATCCTTTACTACCTGCTCACGTCCGACAAATTCAACCGTCTTTCGCAGCCATTTAAATGGCGAATTCCATTGCACCTAAATGTTTCGTTTGTGCCTCAGTAGAATGGCTTTACGCCTACAAAAATACGTTTTAATGTATTCAGTTCATGTAATATATCATCCCCCGCGTATCCCGGCCCTGCTCGATTACCATTTGAATGGCTCGGCGACAAAGCAGTAAAGAAACTCTTAAATCCACTAATACCTATTTATAAATGATTGCTTCGGACAAAAACGGCTTTTGCAGCGCGTGCGAGTTTCTGTGAATGAAATTCGGAGGAAATGCGTTTTATTGGACTATTACATAACTCTTTGTTTCTATTGGATGTTTAAGCCAGTTACTTATTTAGTTCTTTTAAAGTATTTTCAGCCAGGATTTTCGGGAAGTTATAGAAATATTAATTTTAAGTTTAAACTTTCGTAAGTGGGACGAGTTTCTAAGAAGTGAAATTTCAGGAATGAATAATTCAGTTTAATGGATATAAAGTTTCAAGGTTTCCATTAATAAGTAGACAAGTTCAGTGTGTACGACGGGCACTGGAATATGACTCTCCAGAGGCGAACTTTGTCGTAAATAATACTTTGCGGAAAGCATGTCAGTTCTATGTGAGACATTGTTTTATTTTCTTGCAATGAAAATGTAACATAAGTTACGGTGTTTACATTGTTTGGTTGTTTATACACAACCTGTCCTGTGCTGTCGTGTTTAGAATAACACCTCTCCCTTTCTTCCGTGGATAGCGTAAGAGGCGACTAAGGAAATAGGTTAACGGTTAAGGAATATTTCAAGCGACAGGCTAGAAAGCTGTCACTATTATACCTGTTAACTTTAAGCCATTAAAATAATGCTAGAAGTGACCACGCAACGTAAAACAGTCATCGTTTCGTTTATGTAGCGAGTCTTATGCTCTGTCTGACCCATTTAGGAATACAGGCTTGGTGTGTGGATGTATGTTAGACAAAATAATATGAACTATCTTTCTTTACTTACTAATAATTGATCTATCAAGAAATATTAAATTATATTCACACTTAATAATTTTCATTAAACCCAAGAGTAAATTGCTTCAAAATATCTTATAAATTACGGATAACTCACGTTTTGAATCGAGTTTAGCTCGACATGTTTCGTGCTAATTCGTAGCCCTTCATCTAGGAGCCACGGCGGCTGCTGCTGTCAAACGCGCTGTCAGTCGCGCGAAGAGAGCGGTTGCGCGCAGTGCGCGTTTGGCAGCAGCAGCCGCCGTGGCTCCTATAGGTAAGTCCTATATGAAGGGCTACGAATTATCCCGAAACATGTCGAGCTAAACTCGGTTTAAAACGTGAGTTATCCGTAATTTATATTTAGTCTCAAGGTAGTTTAATGTGTAATGCTTCAAAATAACTAAATATTAATTCTCCCAGAGCAACTCTACTATTATTTGTTGCAAAAAAACTATAACTTTTCTTTGTTACTGCCTCCCCAGGGTGAGGGTAGTGCTAAGTGGAGCCTGCGCCAAGTAAATGAAATCAACCGGGGCGTTATTATTCCTAATGCCTCACCGCAAAGTCTTTCTTTGACTTCGCCACTGATGCTTTTCATCTAGATACTAGTTTTAACCTTAATTTTAATAAATTACCAATTTTTAACTACTGTCTCTTGTTAATTTGGAACTAGTTTTCTTTAATCTCATAAGCCAATTCGCAAATCGAAGTGTTCCCTTTACTTAGTGAAATCAAATAACACGCGGTCTGTTTTTTGAATAAATACATTAAAGCAAAATTAATAGGGATATGCACGGCAAGACGCGAGAGTAGAGTTGCGAGTGATTACAACCTATACCTAAATCAGAAATGTCAGAAAATGACAGACACAAAGACAGACTTGACTAAGCAAATAAAGTGAGCCGAGCTTTAGACGACCCACTAGCAATTTGTCACCATTTCACCTTTTACCGGGGGTTTGTAGGATACGCAGCCATGTTGTAGGGTGAGAAATAACCACTTTGTCAGTCGGTTGAATTCTAATTTAATTTACAAATTATCCGCCTAATATTTAAAACTACAACTAGTATCTATGCGTGCTTGCATAAAATCAGGTTATCGGCACGGACATTGGACATCGGACGTTGACAATGTGGCTTCCGCCACACACCTCTTTCTTCTAAACTTAAGTTTCCTTTAAAAGCGGCTACGAAGCGTGAAATGGTCGAGGTTATGTCTATGTAACGTTTCGTGTAACCTACCCCATTTGGTAAGAGGTATTATGTGTATATCTGTATGTATGTGCACATGCTAAGTTCACACACATAGCAAGAAGAAAAATATAACAAAAGAAAGCCCCTAAATCATCATTTATTCACGCGCTCGTCTGTCAACTACACAAAACTTCGGCAACTTTTCAATGGAAAGGGTTCGCATGGACAACTTTCCGAATTCTGACATTTATGTTGCGTTTTCATGTGGAAATAGTTAAACTTGACAGTTTTTTTACTTTTTTTTCCAATTTCAACGAAATATTTAAAGAAAGACGCGAAAAATATTAATGTACCTAAGTAAGCCGTAAGCTCTTTATCGAGTCTACCAATGGCTTAGAAAGACCACACCAAGTCTGAAGGTGCTTCAAGAAACTTGGCTATTTTCTAAAAACATTTAGGTACTTAACAATTGTAAATAGTTAATGCGCGTAAGAAAACTCGCCAAGTGTTTTCAAAACACAAAAAAAAGGGAAATGCAACATAAACGTTTCGCATGACCACGTTTTCCTAAAAAACAAAAGTCTAAACGGACAGACAACGAAGTGATCTTAAAATGGTTTCATTTTTCTTTTAGTTATAGAAATGGCACTCTAAATACGGAAAGACGTACCAGTTATTGGTTGTAGGTAATCCTATTTCCAATGATCATCATAGTGACATTAACTATTTAATTTGACAATGTTCTGCGGTGGGTCAGGAAACTGGTTTAGGTATAGGCTGTCGTTAAAAATGGCCACTGTCCCGCTTCGGATGGTAAATGATCGCAATATTTCCCACTAGTTCCACAATATAACAGAGTGACATACGTCAGAGTTAGCGGACAATGCAAAAGCAAAGGTTTTGTGCTTCTCCGCCGGCTTGTAAAAAGGTCTCCCATTCAAGAAAGTGCAAATGTTTACTTTAAAAAATATGCGAGGATTTTGAGGTTATCTCGGTAAACAGTTTTTGGGTCACCTCCGCGTTTCCGAGACAATTTCGGTGATATATTTTAAGGTGGTTGGAAATGGTTCCTGTTATTTTAAGGGACGGGAATTAAACATTAGAAGGAATTGTATGGCATTTCACAAAAGATATTATCATGTAAAGAATCAAAACAACTTTGAAAAAAAGTCACTGGATGTCACCTCAATAAAACCTAAACCTATTTCCTTTGTCGCCTCTTACGACATCTACGGAAGAAATGGACAGGTATTATTCTAACCTGACACCACACAGATCTAAATCTACTGATTTTCCTAAATCCCCTTAAAAGAAAAAAAAAATATTCAGGATGTCAAAGGAAATCCTACAGAAATGCAAGTAGTATTTGCAGGAATTTTCCAAGGGAAAATACCGCCATAAAATACCATGACGTTTCTTGAGCACAGATGCACTATTTATCACTCGCTCTGGGGCTGTCGATCTGACGAGATGGATTGTTGTAATAATCGCAGAGGAATCTGGTAAGATATTATGTTTTTGCTGTCAACGTCTCGGCGTTGCATTGTGACGGGTAACTTCTTTAGTTTCATTGAAAAGAATTTGTAGCCATTTTTAAACGTTAGATAGACACTAGCTTAGATGAAAATAAGCACTACTACTGTCACACCTTACTAATAGTAAAATAAAATGGACCTACTAATCTCGATACAAATGAGCACCTAGATCCGATTTATCATTTCAAAGTTGATAAGGTTAAGTAAAACAAATTAGTTACAACATTCCATTGTCTGATTACAAAACTGAGTAGGAAACAATTATTTTGGATCGCGATTTTCATTACACCCTGTAGATAGCTTCAGGCTTTTATCCAATTTGATTTTTTTTTACTGGCTAGCGATGGTCCGTTATCTAATCTGATGGTAAGTTCGTATCAGGCCGATGATCTAACTAACTGGCTTATTGACAGTCTATGAACTGTGGCTTTGAATAATTTCAAATGATACCAATTTATAATTGATCAGTACTTCGTACTTTTGGATGGCATAGCCACTGAACATAATTTAACCTTAATCGTCACTAAGTATAACTTCAAAACAAAACACCAGTCTTAATGGTATTAATCCATCTCCTTATTGCCTTCGGACATGTTTAACTTTTAGTCACTTAAAAGCCATGGCAGGATTAGCTTTCTTGAGCAAGATAATGCTGGCCGAAAATATTTTTTGTGTCATTCGAAATTATTGGTTCTTAAGTAAAAAAATAAAATATCTGACTGTTGTTTGGGCGGTGGCGGAACTCATTGTGAATTTCGTTTCCTTGTGTTTTGTTATTGATTCAATAATTAGAGATTTTTTTAATATGGATGCGATGTTCGTTAACCAGTTTGGATTTTTTTCTCATTCGAACGCTATTCTAACTATTCTGCTGGGTTTCAAAAATGCAAATACTTATAGTATAGTTGCAAAAGATTTATCGAATTTTCAAAAATCTCTGAACACAGCCAGAAATTTGGGATTAGTATTGACAGTCATATTTTTATGCAACTATGCGACAATGGTAACAATGTATTTGAGAGAATTCGCGATTAATGCAAATGAAAGACATTACTCAACGGCGATTATAGTAACGTTTTTGTCCGGAACGTTCATAACGATATGCTCAGAGATCAGATTCTTTATTGAATTTATGACAATAACAGTACTTATTAGTATTTTACACGGAGGCTTCAAAAGTGTTCACTTCGCAATAAGAAAATCAGTAAACAGATTACAAAAAAGTTTTACAGAAGTTGTTAGTGATCATGAAACAGATGAACTTCACAAAAAATTGAACGACTGTTTCACAAACATCTGTCATTTGGATAAATGCGCATTTTATATGAAAAAATGCTTCTGGATTCAGGTATGTCTTATTAATGTGGCTGTTGCGTAATAAAAGGCAATTAATACACCAGTGTACCTTATGAAATTCATTCTTAAGGTTCTTTTCATAAAGAATCACGAATATTTTATTGCCCATTGTACAGCCGCATACTTGACTTCGTCTACATTGACATAATAATGTTGAAAAATTTTCAATATCACATTTATACGACGAATAAATAATGGCCAAAATGGCAGCATTACAGAATGCTACAAACAATAATAGCGCATTGAGGATGTGAGGCTGTGACTCGAATGGCCAGCCGCGCCTGCCTTGCTTGTGTTCAAATTTTGAAATACTTTTTTTTTCTCAACAAATATTTAACTAAATTTATTTCATTATCATTGTTAGTTACGTGTCACTTACTTCTATGTTATAATAATCCTACACACTTATTCGTAAATTAATAATATATAATTTGTTTTCTAAATAACGTACTTCCTAATGTTAATGATAATCTTACATTATGCTTTTTATTTTGTTAATTTCAGATCTCACACGCCATTTTCAGCGTCGTTGTTTTCTTTATATTTTTGATGTATAAAGCAATAAATATGTTGATGATACAGGTAATTTCGTACATAAATTTTATAAAGAATAATTCATTTACATTATCATCATCGTCATCTCAGTCATAAGATGTCCACTGCTGAACATAGGTCCAATTCTTAATGCGTCAAAATGACAAAATCTTAAAGTCACGCTTGACTGCTGCTCATCATCATACTATGTAATATTTTTGTCTATAATCGTCATAATATTATCGTCGTAGGTACAGGAAGGAGCGGGAGAAAAATCTAAATGACGGTATTCAAGTGTGGTTTAGGAATTAGAAGATTTAGGGTTTTTTTTAATATTTGTGAAAACAAAATCGTAAAACGTGATAATCAGTTTAAACCACGTGTACTCCTTGATACAATTTGGTGTCAGATTTAAGAATAACGCCTCTCCAAAAGGCGACATATAATTATACCATCAGAGGGGTAGGCAGATACCACTTTGATCCGCTAGCTAAGATCCTGATATACCTCATTTACTTCATCTACATTCATTAATATCTCTTCAAATAAACTCTTCAGTTCCGGATACTCTTGACCTGACTTGTTTCTAAAACGTCCGCAATTTGGTCACGGAACGTCCGTCTAGATCTTCTTCTCAGAGTGCACTCATCCGCACTCCCCATAACATTTATTTAAAGCTTAGTAAATCTTCTTTCATCCATCCTCTCTATCCATCCAAACCAACTAAGCAAACTTTTTCTATCTTAGTCAATATATCTGCTGTGCCGCCTACTTTTACTTATGCTTCGTTTTCCATACCCAACTTTCACTACAGTACATTACACTAATACACCTAGAATAATTTCAAAAATCGTCACTGTTCCCACAAAAGTCGTAATGTGCATTTTTTCGATTTTTGGTTTTTTATCCCATTTTGAACCTTACGTCCATATACGTATGCTCTTATTTCTGCATGTGGTAAAAATAACCATGTGAAATTTGTATGTCAAAATGTTCCCTTAAAAATAACTAAGTGCCACTAATCACAATAGCAGGACCGTTTCATATCATAATATCACGCGATAATTTGGTCCGATATGGTGTCTTTAGGAGCACACATAGCGAATTACTTGAACTAATTCGATCGTGTCGTTCGCGTTCGACATGTGTTTTTCGGCACATAGCGATATTTTAGTACGAGAGGGCTTAAATATTTATCGCTATATAACAAATTTCTGCTTTTCTGTGCGTATAAAATTCAGTTTTCACTATATCTTTTTAAAACTATTATCATTTCGTGAACAAAATCACAAAGCAATAGCACAAAAAAAATTACTAACGTTCCTTAAAGGTACGGTTAATGAGGGAATCACTTTTTTGTGTCTCCTGAAAAGTTGGTTAAAAACACATAGCGACTTCTGCAGGAACAGCGACGAAATATGTTTGAACCTAAAACTATGCTAAAAGAAGCTATGTGTCGATCGTGTGGAAATGTAGGCGTGATTTTATTTTACAATTCACTTTTAACAGGCAAATTTTGGAGATCGAAATACTGTATTCCTGTTGCCAAATTACTTCATGGAAATTATTTCATTGCTCTATGTTGGACAAAAGGCGCAAAATGAAGCAGAAGCCCTGAGCAGAACGTTGGCCAAGCTTTACAACATACTAGTAACAAGTAAGGCATATTAGTCTGGTAAAACTAATTAGGCCGGGAGGTGATTGGTGATTTGTTGGACAGTGATTGGTGATTGGTTGAAAAGTGATTGGTGATTGGTTGGAAAGTGATTGGTGATTGGTTCGACAATGTTGGTGATTGGTTGGACAGTGATTGGTGATTAATTTGACAGTGATTGTTGATTGGTCGGATAGTGATTGTTGATTGGTTGAACAATGATAGGAGATTGGTTGGACAGTGATTGCTGATTGGTTGGACAATGATTGTGGATTGGTAGGACAGTGATTAGTGATAATTTAGTGTTTTTTTTTAACAATTTTGAATTAACGGAAGGATTCTTCCTTGTTTCTTGCTTGTTCTTGTTCCCTGCCTTCTTTATTGAAAAACTCTTACATCTTGTATACAGCCGCTATGTAACACTATTAATTATACTTTTAAACATACACCTAACTCTTTTTGATATAACATAATCATTGTTTTAGTGCCAGGGGACTTTGAGGAGCTGCGAAAATCAGTCAAAGACCAACACCGACGAGTGACAGTGGAACCTTTTCGAAGTCAATTGATGCCGTCTGTCGTCATACATATCGATGGCCCCACCGAATAAACGTGCATGTGAAAAATGACAACTTTCCAGGAAAAAATAAAAACGTTCAGAACGTTGTTACGTGAAATGCATAGAAGTTAGGTTACTACAATGTAGAGAAAAAAGTTAGACAAATTAATAATCTTTACTGTTATATTTTTTTAATAAAATAATACTTCTTAGTTTTCTAGAAAAATGAGAAAACACAACTTATTTTTTTATTCTGGTGTAAATACAGATTATTGATTAGTGCGTCAACCACACGCACGTTTATTCGAGTGAAGTTGTTAATCTGCCGTTGGTGCATCATGAGGTTACCTTACTTACTGCGTGTAAATAAATGTTTCAAGTTGATCGGCAATAAGCTCTTGCACGCTTTTTCTTGTTATAATATATACATTGTAGCGGTAGTATTGAACTAAAACATTATTATTCGATGATTTTATTTTGGAGCTATTACATGCAAACCTTGTTTAGCATAACACATTATTAAGATACAATGTGTTTAAAAGAAAACTTTTGGCTGTACGTTTTGATTATCGCAAGGTAATCTAAGTTTATTAAGCGGATTTTAATAAAACAATTAAGTACTGCTATTTATGAAGTAAACATTCACTTGATTTGTATAATAACTAGCTGTGCCCGCGACTCCGTCCGCGTGGAATTCTTACCTGGGACAACAGTTTCATTTCTTTAGCAGGAGGGGATAATATCAACTAATAAATACTTCAAACTTATATCTAAAACTAGCCAAGTGCGAGTCGGGCTCGCGCACGAAGAGTTCCATACCAAAAACAGAACAAAACACGTATTTTCTATAGGAGCCCCCTCTTAACTATTTTTGTTTTTAACAGTAGTTTTTACTCAGCACGGCAAGCCTTATGCCTTGATCACACGTACCGAGTAGAGTGGCGAGAGAGTGCTCTCGGCCGAGTACTCGGTTCGTGTGAACTATTGCCTTCATACTACACATGAACCGAGTACTCGGCCGAGAACACTCTCTCGCCACTCTACTCGGTACGTGTAATCAAGGCATTAGGATCGTACTGGTGATGAATGGAACAAAAACTCAACTCATGACCAGTAAAGAAATCGAAAGACGTGTCGAAAACGCCTGAAAGAGCTATCGGTTCATGAAAGATCTCATGAAAGGAAATCTTCCTCTAGCACTCAAGCGAAAACTCGTTGATATGTGTATTCTTCCTGTACTAACCTATGGTTCGCAGATAATGGTCCCTTACCGAAAATTAAAGTCTAAACTTAAGATTTGCTAAAGAGCGATGGATCGCAGCCTACAGGGTGTAAAAAGGATAGACAGAATCCGGAACACTACGCTGCGCTCAACGACACGCATCGTTGATATTGGAGAAATGATTGCCAGGCAAAAGTAAGACTGGGCGAGACACGTTTGCCACATGCACCCACAGAGGTGGGTGCACACAGTCACTTAATGGGTGGCGGAGAACGGTCAGAGACATCGAGGCAGCCCGAGAAGAAGATGGCGGGACGACATGGACTCGTATGCAGAGGACTGGCCAGATATCACGCAAGACCAGAGAAGACTCAGATAAATCAACCAGCTAAAAAAAAAATAGTACTTATGGTTCTTGAAATACAGCCAGGTGACACCCGGACAGACAACGAAGTCTCAGTAATAGGGTTTTGGTTTCACCCTTTGGGTACGAAACCCTAGAAATCACGTGTACCAACTCTATTTTAAATCTAAAAATAAGGAATAATATTTAATGTAAATTTCAATTGCCTAGCTCTTATACGGTTCTTGAGATACAATGAGAGCCTGGTGACAGACGGACAGAAAAACAGCAAAGTCTTAGTAATTAATAGGGTCCTGTTTTCACCCTTTGGGTACAGAAAACCCTAAGAACGGAGCACCGTTCTAGCTAGACAGTTGAAAGTTTCACAGATGATGTGTTTTATTGCCGCTAGTTATGGCGCTGTGTGTTGTTAAACAAATACTAAAAATGAAATAAAATAGGAATTTTAGTAGGGCTCTCGTACAACAATCGTGATTTTTGGGTCTATAAAAATAATTATAACTGGTAGACACTTGAAATTATCACAGAATATTTACTTGAACATTTACTTAAAAGTAAATAGTTAAATTAAAATGAAATAGGTATTTAAGAGGGCTCTCACATAAAAACCTGATTTTTTGCAGTTTTTGGTTCGGAACCCTTCAAGCGCGAATTCGGCTCGCATTTGACCGGTTTTTTTTGTAGACTTTTTTGGCACAAACTAAATACAGAAAATCTTTATAGTACATACTTTTTGTCTATAGTCAACTTATGTGAGGATAGGAGTTAGAAAGCGCATTTTTGTCCGACTTGTTTCAAGTTTACCATCACTGCTCGGCTCCTATGTGTCTTAACGTTGTGTTATATAGCCTATAACCTGCCCAGAAATATTATGTAGACTACAATTATGCAAAGTTTGGTTAAAATCCTTCGATTAGTTTTTGACCCATGCGTGCACATACAGACAGACAGACAAAAAATTTACTTATTGCATTTTGCCATTAGTACCGATCACCAATCATCCTTCAATATGAATCCTGAATATTATATTCAATGTGCAAAATTTACCTCTCTACAGTTTTATTATAAACTTAAAGGTGTAAGATTTAAACAAACACACACATCCTAACGTCCGTATTCCCAAGAGGGGTAGGCAGAGCACATGAGTTCAAAAATTCAGTGCCACGTTTAACGATTTCAGGGTAATCAGATGGTAGAACGTGATATTGTAGTGACAGGTTGCTAGCCCATCGCCTACAATAATACACTAACCCTTTCCCAAAGTTGCCTCTTACGATACCCACGGGAAAAAAGAGAGAGGTGCTATTCTAACCCGGCACCACACGAGGAATAAGATTTAAAGTAACGGAAAGTCTTTTTTTGGCGATTTATTGCAAATAGAAAGAAGAGTGTTAACAAAATAAAATAATTGAGTATGGATTCCGTGTTTGAATTTGATATTTACCACGAGCTATTCGGTAAAGGAAAACATCGTGAGGAAACATACACACAGCGACGAAGTAATTCAACGTTGTATGTGAAGCTCTCAATCCGCACTGGGCCCGCGTGGGAACTATATCCCAAGCCCTCTTATACTGAGAGGAGGCCTGTGCCCTGCAGTGGGACGTATATAGGCTGATGATGATGATGATGTGTTCCGTGTTGGAGTATAAAAGGAGAGGTATAGGACAACTTTTCAGCCTGCCTCAAATACCTACTCATCGTATGATCGAATCGAGTCGTCGCTCCGTCGCTTGCGTCGGCCCCCGCTCCCTTCACTCCTCACCTAAGTGCCCGTTGCTGTCTTTATAACACTTGTAGACATGTTCTAAGCACCTAAAACTAATGTTTACCATCCTTTTAAAATCATCGAATATCCGCATTTCACTTTACACTAAAATTGTTTTAGGTAAAAATAATAGTATGCATTAGTTACACAAAATCAATACTACTTTAATAAGGGCATGAGTCTATTAACACAATTACTATCCCAAGTTTATAAGGTATGGAGCTATACGAAATATAAGTTTAATCGTGCCACACACGAATAAACGTGCATCAACACAATACACAAAAACGAAGCGGTCATAATAGTCAGTACAGTACAGTACAGGTTTGTTCGTGTTGCGGCTACGATTGTAATGTTTGTAATAAGTGGTTGCATTACTATTCGTGTGAAATTTCTTACTAGATTTTACCTAGATAAAACATGTACTTAGTTATAACTTTGGAATTAATAATAATAAAGCTTTAAAAAAATTCAGGGGGATGTATTATGGCTCATGGAACGTAAATAACGAAAAAAAATTTTTTTGTGTAAAAGCACATGCACGTTTATTCGGTGCGGCCATCGATATGCCTATACTGCCTGTAATATTCGCCGCCGTAATATCGTATACGATCATTCTGCTACAATTTAACCATATTGTATGAAGTAATACCGCAATTGTTATTATAATAAATGAGTGCATTACTGTTGAAAATCGATGAGCTGGTTTTAACTAATTTTTATTAACCTCTGTCAACAGTATTTTATAATTAACTGTGAATTAAGGAGAACGCTCCAAAATTATCGCAGCAACACATACAGACTTGACAGACAGGATGTTATACAGGTGACTTCAAATTGATGATACCAAATTAGTGCTTCTTACTCAGTTTTATGCTAAGCTATGCTAAACTTATACATTAAAATTCAAATATTAAAATTAGAAAATAATTCAAATATTAATACCGACGAGCATGTATGAGGAGATTAATGAATGTAGACGAAGCAAAAGAGGTATGTCAGGATCGTAGCGAGTGGAACAATGTAGTCTCTCCCTACGGGATCCCCTTGGAATGCATAATTTTATTTAGACTATTATTGTTTCGCATAATTGATTTCGCATAATTAATTTTGGCATAACAGTACTTTCGCATAATAATACTTTAGCCTAATACTTTTTTGGCATACTACGCTAATGGCATAATTTCATTTGGACTAGTTTGTATTGGCCGAATACACATTACGCATACTATTGTTTGGGCTAATAATTATTTGGTATAAATATCACTATGCATAATTTAAAAACTCCGTTTCGTTGTTACCATGTATTTACTATTATTAGGTTAGGTTAGGTTAGTATGAAATCCAGGCGCGAAGCGCCTAAACATCGCGGAATAGTTCGCGGACCACCATCGACATCGATTTAGTTCCTAAATAATACATAAGTATGCATAGGATTGGTATGAATAGCAATAATTACTACGAGCAATTGGTACAAAACTTTACTATTTTTTGGCATAATACTGTTATGCATATTGATTTGATGTCATTTGATTATTATGCCTATTTATGCTTATGCTTATAGACATTAGTCTTGATGACAATTATGCTTCCTGTATTTATGCTTTTTAATGTTATCCGTTAAAAAATATGCGTAATGATGATTATGCAAAAAACAATTTCGGCGAAAAGTGTTATGCGAAACGATATTAGTCTAAAAAACTTTATGCCTTCCAATAGAGAACCTCTCCCTACCCCTATGGGAAAGAGGCGTGACGTTATGTATGTATGTGTGTATTAAAATTTGCCCGATAAAATTTCAGATTTTCACACTAAAGTGAAATGAAATCACGACCTCAATAAATGGACACTTCAAATATAATACGAATGATTAAATCAAATGAGTCTGTGCATTCCATTGTTCAGCATTAGCTGTGCAAGAAAGTAGAAACACTTTTTTTGTATCATTATTTGAAGCCATCCTGTATACATACATCGTTTACTATATTTTAATACACTTAAGTATAGACCTATCGACAACTTTCTTTTTTCTCGAAATAAGTCACTGTTACTGCATTCATTTACCTATTTGAAAAATTGTCTTACTGTAGAATAAATTTGCGAAATGCGGAAATGACGGTAAAAATCTGGAACATTGACATAATTGTGTTAAATTTGTCATAAATTTGGTCAACTATACGTTTTTTATGTGGTAATTAAAAAAATGTATAGGTACATACATTAAACAATTTAAACATACTCGGTATTTAATGACAAATATTCGTCTTGAAACTTATTACACAGATGAAGTTTAAGTACTTTTCATAGGTCATCCTGAATTTTTTTTATTATGAAACCAATAACAAAATCTAAAAAAAATGTAACGTAATCATCGATTATTCTGAACGTTTTGTTAAGCTTTATATACTTACTCAGTTTTATATATCATGGTTAGCCCTAATTTTTACAATTACTCAAAACATAGCACTTAGTGGTATTAAATCATATTTATTTTATTGCCTTTCAACTCGTTTAATCATGTCTTATCTGCTTTTAGTTACATTACAACCATGGCAGGACTAGCTTTCTTGAGCAAGATAATGCTGGCCGAAAACATTTTCTGCGTCGTTCGAAATTTTTACTTTTTAAAAAAGAAATTTAAATATTTGACAGTTGCTTGGGCGGTGATGGAACTGATTGTGAATTTTGTTTCTCTTTGTCTTGGTTTTGAATTTAAAAGTCCTGTCAATATAGATTTGTTGTTACTTATGCAATTCAAAGTTTTTTCTAACACTAACGCTATTTTAATTATTGTGATGGGTTTCAAAAATGCAAAATATATTAAAGTCTTATATTCAAAAATCGATGTCATACATTTAATGTTGAATGACTCGCCGGTTTACCAAAAATCAATTACTATAACTAAGTGTTTCGGTGTGGTACTAACTGTCTTATTTACGTGTAATTATTCTACAATGTTGATAGTTTATATAAAAAATTACGTGCTTGATTTAAATGCAAATATATATAAAAGTGGTTCTCCGTTAATATTTTTTTCCCGAACTACTGTTTCGGTATGCTCTGAGATCAGAAATTTTTTACAATTTCTGACTGTAATAGTACTGATTAATATTTTACAAGGAGCCCTGAAAAGTGTACGCGTCAGAATAACCAATGCAGCGAACAGGTTACAGAATAACTTAATGGAAACCGTTAGTGATCAAGAAATTACTGAGCTTAACAATAATCTGAATCATTATTTTTTGATCATCTGTCATCTAGATAAATGCGCATATTGTATGAAAAAGTGCTTTTCGATTCAGGTACGTATTAAATTTCAGGACCATACCACAATTACCTTTTGTATCTATCTAATGCTTGTTATTCATTTCAGATTTCATACGCTCTTTTTACCGTCATCGTTTATTACATTAATTTAATGTACAGGGGAATAAATGTATTAATGATGCAGGTAACTATTATTGCCCCGTGTGGTGCCGGGTTAAAATAGCACCTCCCCCTGTCTACCCGTGGGTGTCGTAAGAGTCGACTCTGGGAAAGGGTTAGTGTATTGTAGGCGATGGGCTAGCAACCTGTCACTGCGATATCACGTTTAACCATCTGGTTTCCCTGAAATTGCTAAACGTGGCACTGGATTTTTGAATTCATGTGCTCTGCCTACCCTTCTTAAGAAAACAGGCGTTACAGTATGTATGTATATACGTAACTATTATATTATAAAACATACGCAAATAGAAAGGTAATCAATATTTCTAATTATCAATACTTTCTTGAGTTAATACCTCTTTCTTACTTGTGTCTTTTTGCATCGAATTCATAAAAGACGAAGTATTAATTAAACATAATAATATAGAGTTAGCTAATAAACTAAGCGTGGTATAACATTTAACATTATAAAACTGTTGAAATTATTTTATTTTTCACAGCTACCTGTCTCAATTGGCGACCACAATGCGATTTGTCTTATTTCACATTACACAATCGTAATCATTTCGATGCTCTACACGGGACAAAAAGCACAAAACGAAGCAGACGCCCTGAGAAGATCACTAGCGCAACTTTACAACATATTACTTAGAAGTAAGATACATAATCGTCATTTCATTTAACTGTTGCATAATAATAGGCATTAATATACAAGTGTAAGTACAAATAATTACTAGTATTTTAACCCCAAATTATGCACATAACTTTATCTACATTCATGTTTAATTTTGAAAAATTTTCAAACACACAAACAACTGCGAAAATGGCGTCAGACGCAAATGCCACAAACAATTGCGCATCGGCGCCGCAGCGAGCGCGCCCGCGCATCCCTGTTCTAATTTTAAATTATTTGTTGTCTTTCTCTCATCACCTGTTTTAAAAAGTAGACTGATTTTATACACTTAAAGTTATAACACAGGTTTCTTAATCTTTCTGTACGTATAGTGACGCGTAATGTAGATTGAAGTTATTAAAATTGTGGCCAGGCAATGTGTCTCGAACTTTTTTTTTATTATCACATTATGGGCACATGGGTTTGGATTATTTTGTGAATGCTACAATCTACTAAACTTTGTGTTTTTCTTTAGTGACAGGTGAGAACGTAGTGGAGCTGCGAAAATCAGTCAAAGATCTGCACCGCCAAGTGACAGTGGAACCATTTCGTAGTCAACTGATGCCTTCAATCTTCTTAGATATGAGCTTACTGCCTGGTTTAGTTACCGCCGTGGTTTCTTATACAATTATTCTACTTCAGTTTAACCATACTATATAAAATGAATTTTTCGAAAGTGATGAATGAAACGTAGTGAAAATTATAAGCTGGTTTCACTACTTTATAAGTGGTCAAGTACGTGAAATAGGTTATGTCAAGTCTATATATTATTAGTCTATAGTCTATATCGACGGTGGAAAGCATAAACGCTGTAACCCACAAAATGTGAACTTTACACCAGAGCCAAAAAACTTCGTAAAATTTTCTAATAAAATCATAACTCTTGATTCATTTTGCATAAAGTGACCATTCTTTGAGAAAATATATATATTTGTCCAGGCTATTAGGCTCTAAATAAAGATCTTGTCT